>QFDD01002047.1:0-25966 GCA_006871305.1 Vachellia collinsii | reverse complement strand
ATTATGCAGAACTAATCTTCCCAGTAGATCTGCAATGAGAGCCCCTGGGGATGTTCAGGGATCATATATTGCTGAAGCTATAATAGAACATGTGGCATCAACCCTTTCAATAGATGTAGATTCTGTCAGAAGCATTAATTTCCACACATACAGTAGTCTCTGCACTTTCTACAAGCATTCGGCTGGTGAACCTATTGACTATACCCTGGAATCAATATGGAATAAGTCAGCTGTTTCTGCAAGATATAACCAGAGAAGTGAAGCTGTTAAGGAGTTTAACAAGAACAACATTTGGAAAAAGAGAGGCATATCTCGTGTACCTGCTATGTATGAAGTAGGAGTGAGAGAAGCACCAGGAAAAACAAGTATTTTAAAGGATGGATCTGTTGCTGTTGAAGTTGGAGGTATTGAAATAGGTCAAGGTCTTTGGACCAAGGTGAAGCAAATGGCTGCATATGCTCTTAGTTTGATCCAATGTGATGGATCTCAAGACCTCTTGGATAAAATACGAGTCGTACAATCTGACACATTGAGCTTGATTCAAGGAGGGATCACTGCTGGTAGTACTACATCAGAGTCAAGCTGTGAAGCAGTTAGGCTTAGCTGCAATGTCTTGGTAGAGAGGTTAACGCCACTCAAGGAAAAGTTGCAGAAGGAGATGGGTTCTGCCAGTTGGAAGACGCTTATTTCTCAGGTGTGTTTGTATATATATATAGACACACACACGCACTTGAAAGTTTAAGTCATCCTTATTTTCCTTGTTGTAACGATAATGCGGAAGAGAATTTTTTGCCACCAGAGTTTAGCTCAGGGGGCAAGGGTGAGGCGGGGTATGAGTGGGTGTCAAGGGTTTAAGCGTTTTTGCTATATCCAAAATTATATATCCATGGCCTCTATTCCTAGAACTAACACACACACACACATAGGGATTGGTTCGATTCTGCATGAGCACCGATCACATTTGCCGAAGTATAAGATGTCTCTACTATACAAAAGAATTTGATTTGGAGGAGTTTTAAAACAATGAAATCACTTTCAATGGCATGAGCATTACTTACTGCTAGTTAATATTCATATTCATTAGTCTGATTGTAACACTGATCTCCCACGAGAAATCCCATAATCTCCTCAATAACATTAAATAAGGAATGAGACCTAGTTTATTCCTTTTTTATGAAATTCATGAGACTTTCATATAACTTGTACAAGACTTGGGTTTTATTTTAAAAACCTTCTAACGGCCATGTAATCAACAATATGTCTCCTTGTGCAGGCATATTTACAAGGTGTGAACTTATCAGCAACTTCCTTTTATCACCCAGGCAATACTACCAATTATTACCTCAACTATGGTGTTGCAGTGAGTGAGGTAGGCTTATTTCTTATTCAATTTCTTATTCAGAAAATGATATTTTCTAAAGCTCATGAATGGATTATTTTGCTCAAATGTATTATTGCATCAGATTATGAATAATGATAAGCTAAAGGTCAAAGTCTATTTTGCAGGTGGAAATAGATCTTTTCACAGGAGAAACAGTTGTTCAGCAAACTGATATTATATATGATTGTGGAAAGAGTCTCAACCCTGCTGTAGATTTAGGACAGGTGGGCCAGCTAAGATTTCTATTTTCTACTCTCCCTCTTTACAAAATAATGGTTGTTTAAGTAATGTACCAAAATCAATATAAAATATAAAATCTGTAGCAATCAACTTCATTTATTAGTCATGAATGATGCAATTCACATTCTAATGTAGAATAAACAGAAGGTATCAGATTTTGAAGTTGCCTAATTTGATATAATCATTTTTTGGTTGTTGCAGGTTGAAGGAGCATTTGTCCAAGGATTAGGGTTTTTCATGCTTGAAGAATATGAAACAAATCATGAGGGATTGTTCTTACAAGATGGAATATGGAATTACAAAATCCCCACATTAGACACTATACCCAAGCAGTTCAATGTTGAAATTCTCAACACTGGACATCACAAGCATCGCGTTCTGTCTTCCAAAGGTATGGTTTATTAGTTGTTAGAATTCTTAGTTTGAAAATCTTCCAAATTATTTGTTGCTATCCAGATAAAAATGATTCCTTTATTGCTGTTTATCTTGTGTTCTGGTTCATCTTTTGGCTTTGGCCTTTATGTTTATGTTCTTAGGATACTAACTCTGACTAAATTAAATAATTCATTATACCAACCAAATAAGACTTGTGAAATAGTTTGGGTTTCACATATTCTCGACTTGAGAAGGAAACGTGTGGTGATCAAGTATTTGTTGGTGCATACTATTAAGCAAAGTGGACTGTATTGCCTTCTTAACAGTCTAAAGAATAAGTAGCTTTTTGCCTTGCTAATTTGGAATAAGTAATTGTTGAAGAGGTCCATAATGCTTGTCAATCTGAAGATACGACCAAGAGAATTAGGGAGAATCATTATAAGATTATAAGGAAGGGATGGAATTACCAAAAAGGTATCACAACATGTGAGTATCATGTATTGACGTGTTCCAGTGTAGGATACAACAGCAGATCCATATTACTCACTTGTCGTTGAGACTTTTTGATACATACATTTGGTTATTAAGACCTTGTACTGATTCTCCCTAATAATTAGTTATAATTGTTTTATTATCTCTTGCTGTTATTTCTTTTGTTTTATTGTGAGGATTGAATAGTTATCTGTTATTAGATTGCTTTGTAATCAAAATCTTTTCAAGAATAAATGTAATAAATTAAGGATGGGTATGACTCAAGCTTCACTAAAGATCTCTATGTTCTTTAATCTCTTGACTTTGTACATGCCTGAATAAGCCATGATGGAGAGAAAAGCTGAAATGGGAAGGGCAGGTTTACTTTACTCATTTTAGTTATCCCTATTTTATCTTTCTTTAACCTTAATTTCTAGGCAATGAATTCTTGTACTAAACGATACTTGAAAATTTGGTTCTGTAGCTTCTGGTGAGCCACCCCTACTGCTAGCAGCCGTGGTTCACTGTGCAATAAGCGCAGCAATCAAAGAGGCCAGAAGGCAGCTTCATTCATGGAGCAACTCAGATGAACTTGACAAACCATTCCAATTGGCTGTGCCAGCAACTATGGCTGTGGTGAAACAACTATGTGGATTGGACATTGTGGAAACATACTTGAAATGGAAAATGGCCAAAATGTGAAGGGAGTTTAACATCTTGGAGATAAATCAGTGTGTTTCATATTTTTATTTTCTTATGAATTATATTTTGAAAACATTTTCTCTCACG
The DNA here is from genome assembly GCA_006871305.1 of Vachellia collinsii. NCBI lineage: Eukaryota > Viridiplantae > Streptophyta > Magnoliopsida > Fabales > Fabaceae > Vachellia > Vachellia collinsii. The sequence continues at coordinate 22,710 of QFDD01002047.1, read as the reverse complement.
CCTATATTTTCAAAATGATTTCATATCTTAAATATAGATATTTGAAATCTCTCCTTTTTTTTTTCCTGTGTTTATTGTAAATCTGTTTTTGGTGTGGCAAAATGAGATTTGGAATTTCTGTGTATGTGGATGCGGGTAATGATAAAGATGTTGCCATTTTAGACAACTAAAATAGTTTTTTTTTTAAAGTGAAGTAGTTATTGTCTTATTGATATACTAACGCTTAAAAATCTAGAAACTGAATTTTAAGAGGATAGTTGTCACTAATAAAGTTATTATTGTTGTCATTTCATGTAAGTAAAGTTATTAATTGCTAAAGTAAACTAGTTATTTAATATATCATGAAGTTTTGTAGTCATCTTGTATGATATTTCACACTATATTACCGAAATGTATTAGGAGCCCAACGATCATAAAATATTTTGGAAATCAAATGGATCGTGGTTTTGTCATAAACGTGTCAAACACTATAAAATTTGTCAAATCATAATTTGGACTTTAGAGTTTAAAAACCATGATTTTTCAAAAGTTAATATTTTAATCTCTTGAGAATCTATTTTTAAAAATTTATTTTTGACTATTTTTCTTCGGAAAGTATTTTGTAAAAACTAATCCAAATATACCTTTATCCCATTTTAACTACCGATTACCCAAAAATTCTCCAATAACCAGAATTTGAGTGTGGTGGCAATCACAACTCCGACCGCAAATGGTGGTGACAACCAAAGCTCCAGCAATGGAGTTTCTTCTACATAAGGGCAAGTAGGCCATTTTCACAACAAAAAAAAACGAGACTTGTTATGAATTTGAGGGAATGAAGATAGAGAAAGAGAGAAAAATGGAGCAATGGAAATAGCCCTTATTCATTATCTTCAGGATGTGTAGTACATACCTAGTGCCTTACATTTATAGGCAATGATTTACAATACCAAAGATTACATAAGATATTAAGGGGATACATAATCGGGGATAATGAGAAATATGGACATCCACATAATAATATTTATAACACTTCCCCTTGGATGTCCATGACTAAACATATGCCTCATTAAAAACTTCAACTAAGAAAAACCCGATGGGACAAAAACCTAGCAGAAGAAAAAAAAAGAGTACATAGTTTATTGATACACTTCCCAATGCTGCCTCATTAAAAACCTTTTTAGGAAAACCCAGTGGGACAAAACCTAGATAAGGGAAAAAAAGTACAGCATGTATCAACTCCCCCTCTTAACCACATCACTCAATATTTTTGAGTTTGTGAAGTCAAATGTTTATAGCATAAAATGACTTAGTGAATAAATCTGCTGGATTTTCATTGGGATGATTTTGTGGGATGATAGTTTTAGTTCCTTTTGGAAGGTCATGAGTAATGAAGACTTTAGAGAAATAAGCTTTGCTCCATCACCCTTTGTACAATTGTACCTACACATGTAAACAAGTGTACTTAGCAGCATCTGAATAAATGATTATTCATACTTAGATATACCTTAGCATAATAACCTCATACTCATAATGCCTCTGAGATAACAAAGAATATATTTCACTATATTCTACTGTATTTGTAATGTTGAAGAACTATGTTTTGCTAATAGATTAGCGACAAATGATATGCCGGGGCATGTCATATTAGCAAGGTACATTTGTGCCCAAATAGCACTTAAGTAGGGTGCTTCTGGACTAAGTAGTTCTTCATCTTCTTCTTTACTAATTTCTCGAGGTCTAAAAAAAGGTTTTTATCAACCTGCAGAGATCTCACAATCATTTGGATTCATAATGAAAGTGACTTATTTGAGAAAAACTGTTATAGAACATTCAGTTTAAAATCTCTCTGCAAACAACCATTTGCCTTTTGGAGCTCTTCAGGAGTTTCAATGATGTTGATATCATCAACATTGACAACAATAAAGGCAAACTTACACATATTTTCATTAAAATGTGTATTGATTGCTTCAAGCTACATAAAGACTTGTTTAACTGAATTTGATACTATTCTCGAGAACTTACATTTGATGCTTCTGGCATCTTGAGTCCTTCAGGGACTTCCCTATAAATGTTACTGTCAAGTGTATCATGTGAATGTATAGTCATGACATTTATAAGACCCAAGTCAAGTCTTTTATTTACTGTTGGGTTAATTAAATAACGAAAAGTAATCATATCCACTACTGGTGGATGTATTTCTTCTCAACTTGTACAAGATCTTTGTGTAAAACACTAGGTTATAAGACGTGCCATATATCTTATAACTTCACCTTTTTCATTTATCTTTCATACAAATACTCATTTATATTCAATCGGCTTTACATCTGTCGGTGTAAGGACTACAGGTCCTAAAACTTTTCGTTTTTCAATAACAGTAATTCTGCATTAATAGCTTACATCCATATGGCCAATCCTTTCTTTATTGGCACTCATCAATGGATATTGGCTCATGATCCTCATTATCATTTATTACATCATATGCTATTTTATAAACAATGATGTCGTCAACGTTGACTTTGTTTCAATCCCATCGCATTCCATAATGTATTGAGATCTCAATATTTTCAAATTTGTCAGGTACCTGAGTCTCTTTTGGGACTATAATATTATCTTCTGGAGAAAATAACTCTTCAGGAGTTGACTCTTCTGGAGCAAGCAAATTTTCATGATCAACTTCGAATTTACCATCTATATATTTAGCTCCTTTTTCTCTTGTGAGGATTTTAAAGTTTTAAACCGATGGGCCTTTCACGCTTCAGGCATGCTTTAGATTCATTCATAATATATTGTCCTTCTGGGACATTCATTCTTATAGGAGCACTTGGCAGCTGGGATATGTGACTTTATTATTCATTTTGGGTCAATAAATGCTTCAGGCATTTGGTTAGCTAAATTCTGTAAATGAATTATCCTTTGAATTTTTTGTGCACACTTATGAGGATCAAACAGAGCCAAGGATAATTCATTCAAGCTCATCTATTTACCCAACTGCTTATTTTCTCCCCCTGATGCTAGGAAAAGTAATTTATCAATTGACACTTTGCAAATCGTGTCATAAAATTCATAACCATCATATATTCACATCCTACTTTAAAGAACCATTTTGGTGTATTGTGGTGGTTCTACAAGCACATATCCTACACACCAAAAAGTAGGAAACATTAGGTTCTTGACCAAAAACCTTTTGCAAGGGGGAAAACTTTCAATAATTTGTTGGCTTCATGCAAATTAACAACGCTGTATGCAAAATGGCTAGTCCCTTAGCAGAATATGGGAGATTATTCCTCATGTAAAAGGTTGCAACCATTTAATCAATTATTCTGCTAGTCCATTTTGCATATGAACATCAATTTCAAGGGAAATGCAATCCTCATTAAGGCTAGTGAAGTAAATTCACTAATACTATCAAGACGTAGTCTCTTGATCGGATAATCAGGATTATGTGCTCTTAACCATATTTGTTGAGCAAGAAGTCTTGCAAACTCCAGGTTGCAAGAAGATAATAAACAAAAGTCGAACCATTTAGTTGATGCATCAATTAAAACCATATGGTAACTAAATGGTTCCCTATTTGGGTTTATTACCCGACAAATATATTCTTGTATCCGTTTTAAAAATGTGAGAGGCTCACATTGCATTTAACTTTAAGAGGGCCTAATAATATATTTTCCCTTGGAATATGCAGCACATGAGAAATAGTGACATCTATTTACACTTCAAGGTATGTCCACATTTATTCTCAGTCATTTTTCGCATCATAATTGAACAAGGATGGTTTAACCGGTCATGCCAAACATTGAATTCATTGATAAACTTCTGGTTTATCTTGTCAAGATACTGGCTTATATTACTTAACTACTTATTTGTATTAGTAAACTTCTGGTTTACCTTGTCAAGCTACTGGCTTGTTTACTTAACTTCTGGTTTACTATCTTATGCCAAATATTAAATTAATCTGTAAACTTCTAGTTTACTATCGTATGCTTTCAACTATGCTTATGTATAGCACAAGCTAGACAAAAAATGGAGGAAAATTTTATAATATATATTTTCTACCAAAGATTAAATTTGTAATGTAAGACACTCTAAATTATTTTCAATTGTTGTTTCTATATGGTATCCATTTCTATGGATATCTTGAAACTTAATAAGTTTCTTGTAGATTTGGTAGAATAGAATGCATTTTCAATGCATAATTATGCTCATGCAGGTAACACAATATTGGCTCTTCTGGAGCCTTTAATGCATATCCAATTTATTTATTATGCCCATATTTTGCCCTCCAATGCATAATATTGACTCTTCCGGGACACACCTCTGAGTGCCCTGGCAGGACTGATAGGTTTTTGGCGCCGAGGGAGAGAGGGGAATCTCTCGCTAGGTCCCAATATTTTCGTCAAGGGTTATCCTCGACCCACGATTTTCTGTTAGTGGAGGTTTGTTCAAAGACACTCCATAATAGGGGGAAAGCATTTGGCATGGATGGCTTGTCTCCTAATGAATTGTCTCATGATGACTCGTTGTTATATGTGTGAGGCCAACCTTCATCTTAACCTTTTTTTGTGGTTCTCATTAGTTTTTCCTCACTTCAGGTGGGAATTAGAATCATTACGATTCCAACCATGCCCACGCCCGTGGTTGTTGTCTCATCCACTATCTCAACTACCACCACTATTAGATATTTACTTATGGGAATAAAGTCGAGCCAATTGGATGGATTCGTGAATTTTCAACGAAAAACTCGTTCTATTCAGCTATAAGAAGAAAAGAAATTATGCCAATATATTTCTTAAAACTTTTCTCCCTATCTAACTAAAATAGGAGAAAATTGGATGCATAAAACATAGTTGAGTTATTCTCGCTTACAAACTTGAAGTTTGTAAATGCAAATGCATCCATTTATAATGGGCTCTTGGAAGGATAACCAACTTCTCGTGGTTATACCTTTCATTTAAATTGTTCCAAAGAACAAGTGGGTCTTTTAGGTATCCAAAATAGAGGATGCTATGGCTACTCCTCAAGATTGTATACTAAAAACAAAAATCAATTGTATACAATTGAATCCCAGATATGTGTATCTTTAATGAGAATTTAATCAATTGATTCAAATTCTCTCACTGTTCTATGTATCATACAATAATTAAAAAGATGAGGTCCCACTTCAATAATATTGTGCATCACATTGCCATGAACTAATAATGCATTGTGTAGCTTGCAATTACGTACTCTTACATGAGTACCTCTCAGCAACTTAATATGCAAATAATCGTTCTTTCTTAGAACCGGCTATTATGCAAAGCACACAAAACTAATATCCATACTCTTTCACAAGTAATGTTCTGTTAAGAGCATACAATCATTCTACACAGAACAGATTGATCAACATGACACAGCATGCATAACAGGAAATTTCTAGAGTGAATTCAATAATTAAATGAAAAATTGCAAATATCATATAGTGCATTGAAACAATTATACATGCACGTTTTGATTTGGATTTTTAAAACCTTCGATATAAATAGCATGTGGCAAAATCACATTTATGTTCACATATATATCTTCTGGATATTAAAACATTATGGCTCAAATATGTATTTTTTTTAGGACTTAAATGAATGTCCATAAATAAAACAAGGAGCCCAAGGGTTAGCCCAAAACCATGTACAACCCAAAGAAAACTTTTAAAGAGGGGCCTATTTTACTAGAAATAAATAAAATATTTGCATTAGTTCAAGTCTATAAACACATTCAGAAAAAGGGCTTGGGATTTTAATCATTAGAAAAATATTCTAGCCCAAATGTTAGCTTTTAATTTGCAAGGCCCAAAAATATTCCTTTCCATGGCCCAAATGTTAAAGAAATTGTCTATAAAAAGGCCCAAACTTGGTCCATGCGTTTACTGAAAGAAAACTTCTGTTTTTTTTTTAACAATTCCAGGCCCAAAATAAGAAAAAACTTTTCCATTGGCCCAATTATGACGGCCCAACTGGATATTAGGTTTTGTTTTTTTTAATGTTGCCCAAAATCTATAGGCCCAAAACGTATTGGCCCAATCTTTTTTTATTTTTGAAATCTGCCCATTCAGTGGAGCCCATAATCAAAAGGGTTTTTTTTTGGTTCTAGGCCCAACACGCTGCGGCCCAAAGGGCACTGGCCCAAGCAGCTTATAATGAAACGCTGCGTTTCAGGCGTGAGGGAGATGTCTGCTGCACGCCAAAACACTGTCGTTTTGGCCTCATCCAGAACGCGCCGTTTTGGATCTCCTCCCATGCGTATCGGGTTGACCTACCCGACACGATCCAGTTCGCGACCCGGATCCCCTTTCTTCCTTACACGGCGCCGACCTGGACTTTCAGGCGATCCCTTCCAGCGACGGTGAGGGAGTTTACAGGCGATGATGGGGGTGTTTTAAAGGTAGATTTTTCAAAAACACTTACGAAAAATGATTTGAGTAGCTAATGATGATCAAAATAACTTTTCCATATTCAAATCAAAGCAATGGACTCCTCCTTTCCGGCGAGACTCCATGAGTTTCAGCGAGAAACTTGGAGATCACAGCGAAAGACAGACACATATATTCACAGATCCAAACACGGAAGAGCAAAATCACAGGGTTCAAAAATATAGACCCACATATATAAGGAATTATATACACACGCATATACACACATATATACATGAAAAGAGGACGCAGAAGAAGCAGAAGCAATTAACTAGAACAGCATATATAGGAATACGCAGAACAGTCAGTGTAGGTGTGCGTATGAATACCCAAACATACAAATCATATACAGATTTAGTGAAGCAACATTTAAGAATGATCGCAAACACTTTCCACAGCAAACATTTAAGAATGATTTTGATTAACTCATATAAATTTAAAAGGCATCAAAGCAAATTAGAATTGTAGAATAGATTATGAACCTGGCCTTTAGGTTGAGTCTCGTGCTGATAACGTGTTATGAATTTGAGGGAATGAAGATAGAGAAAGAGAGAAAAATGGAGCAATGGAAATAGCCCTTATTCATTATTTTCAGGATGTGTAGTACATACCTTGTGCCTTACATTTATAGGCAAGGATTTACAATACCAAAGATTACATAAGATATTAAGGGGATACATAATCGGGGATAATGGGAGATATGGACATCCACATAATAATATTACATAAGATATCTAAGTACTTAATAGAAATAAGCTATTTTGAGGGACCATTTAGAAAATCTCTAATTTTAAATTTGTGAACAAGCAAGAAATGTGGTTTTGTTACTTGGTACACAAGAATAGGTAATAATTAATTAAATGCGGAAAATATCTCAACCAAACTTATAAATAAATTGAAAATTTGGATTTATTACTTGGTAAATAAAAGTTGGTAGCATCAATTAAATATGGGGAATGCCTTAACAAAAATTGGGAATGGATTATAATCAGATCTAATAAGTACACTTATATATATATATATATATATTTTTTTTTTTCGCAATATATATTGAATTGTATTGGTGGCATAGTGGCTACCAATGTTTTTTTGAATGTAAGTGGGGTGAAACCAAATTATACTCACAATTTATTACATATTATCAACTTTTGTTTACTAGGTGATCAAACGACACTTTTATTTATTTACAAGTTTTATATAGGGATTATTCACCTTTCATTAGGTATTACTAACTTTCCTATATCGAATAATAAATCCACACTTTTAATTCATTCACAAGTTTTAATCATGGTTCAAAAAACCGGATCGGACCGGCCGATTCAGACCAGAAACCGATGAACCAGCCGATGGTCCGGTCTGGTTGATCATTTGAACCGGTGACCGGTTCGAACCGGCCGAACCGGTTGAACCAGTGGTTCAACCAGTTCACCTCTTTTTTAAAAAAAAAATTTAAAAACTAGAAACAATGAAAAAAGGGGAATCAAAGTGTGATAATGTGGTTCATTAATATTTTTAAAAAGATATGATAACAAAATGAGTCTTTAATTTTTTGTTTTCTATTTAAACAAATTTATACATGAGGATATAAAATAAAATTAATTCATTTTATCCCATTTTTTATCACTGATATTTAATTAAACTCTAAAAATTTAAAATATGGGTAAAATAAAATAATATTATAGGTTTTATCTACTAATTGTTTTTAAAATAAAATATAATCTATTAAATTATATTATTTTAATATAGCCGGTCTAACTCCGGCTTGAACCCGGTCTGAACCATTAACCCTTGAACCACTGTCTCACCCGGTTCAATGTCCGGTCCGGTTTTTTAAACCTTGGTTTTAATGTAAAAGCCAGTTGACTTTTTTGAAATGATTGAAAAAGTTAAATAAATTACTTAATTATAATATATATTTTGAAATTCACATATATATCGTTAAATTATATATCATTTTATAAGTTATGCAAATTAATTTGAAGAAAAATGATAAATATATCAATTAAAAATAGTTTCCTCAATCTAAAAAAAACAAATAGTTCTTATATTAAAAATCAGATGTAATAATATCTAATAAGTTGTAAGCACTTATCAATGATAAATGAAAATGGCTAAGTGACAAATATTTAGGAGTTGTCAAATGTTATTTTACTTATACTTGGTACCTAATTATGATTTTCCTCTAAAAAAATAGATAAATAGGCTAGGCCTTCAATTCGTAGGCCAGGGTTTCCATATTAGATCTCTCCCATTATTAACAACCTAATTATGATTTCACACAACTACCTTCTGCAACACCTTATTTATTATCTCTTTATCTTCATTAAATATCAATAATGAACCACCTAATTACCTTTACAAGCATTGAAATGGCCAAACAAGTAAATTGAAAAATTTTATGTCGAATTACTATTCACTTGGTAAATTCTGAGATTTTAGCCAACTTTAAAAATTTATAACTAATTCTAGAAAAAATGAAATTAGGTTGTTTAAGTATCTAAATAAAGCTTATTAAATTATCTATAAGGGAAAAATATCAATTTGTCCAATTATTTGCCCAATTGATACAGTTTATTGTGTGAAGTTTTACTGTTTCTATGGTAAATTTCCATTTTTCTAGATTTTTACCTTAATTTTGGAAAGCCATAACTTTTTGTACAAAATTATAAATTCAGTAAACTTAGGTTCATTTTAAAGCTTGATGTATGAATTATTTTTCTAAAAAATTTCAGATCAATTAGACTTTATTTACTATTTTTCCCTGTAGTTTAAGTTAGGGTTTTGGTAAGGGTGTTGGACCCTTTTTAGCACTTTAATCTATTCCACTTTGAACTTGGCATATATAATCGTATTCAACATCATTCTTTAACATACTTAGCTCATTTACATACACTAAAACATGTAGGGTTTAACATATACATTATCCCAAAATCCAACATAAAGCACATAACATAAATTAACAAGTTTCCTCCTGCAACTTGGAGATAAATAAGCACCATTATGCATCCACCATTTTGCCCTTGTCTTTAGTTGAATTTTGTCCTAGAAGATGTTATTTTTTTTTAGAGTGAAATTTCAAAGAAATCCCCATAGCAAAAACATTAACATAACTATTAACATGAATGATAATTATTCATTATTTAGCTAACATGCATGAACACTTATATTTATATTTTTTTCAAGCACTTTACACATGACCATGGTAAGTTAAAGGCACATTAATACATATTCAAATAGCACAAAATTGACATGCAACATAGCACAAACAACAAATAATCACCAAGGGCAATATTAATGTAAAGTTAGTAGTTCTTGCTACCTTATTGTTCACTTTGGTACTTGCACTTAGAAATTTCCCTCTTGCTTTTCAAAAAGTCTCCTTGGCAATTTTACTTCCCTACACATAATATAATATAATTGGAACCAATATTAAGTCATTACCATTCCTTAAATCACACTAAAACTCTCCAAATTCCTTCATGATCCTTAAGAACCCTAAAGCCCTTAAACTTGTCAAAAAAATGATTCTAATGCTTTCAAAATCATTCTCTCACTTCTACCTACCCTATACAATTTTGCATTTTAAATCCAATAGAAGCATTAACATCATCAAAAAAAACATCAAAAAAATCATTCCTTTCTTATGAACCAGGTCTAGCCAAAAATCTTTATAAATAGAAAAAAATTGATTTTTCAAACTTTCTTTACATGTAAGTGCATATTCTTGTTCCTGGACCACTTCTCATGCGTTATGGAGCTCAAAAACATCACTTCCATGCTCATGAAACATTGGACAACATGCCCCCCAGGGTTTGGAATCCAAAAATTCATACACACACTCAACCAATACAAAACACACACCAATCAACTCTACAACATGCATAGGAGGTTTTCCTAGTAATAGTTTCTTCTAAATCCCTCTCTTTTCATTTTTCTCTCTCAAGAATCCCATTTTTCCAGCAGCAATTTTCTATCACCAAACACAAAAATACCATCATAAGATTGAAGAGGAAGCATGGGAAGCATGAAATAGAGAATGTTTCATGGTTGGGTGAGCTTTTTACCTTGAATTCTTAGAGATTTTTCCTCTCATCTTGGCTTCTTCACCTCACGGCACTCTCTCTTCTTGGTTCTGCACTTGGCCGACCTTTGTTTCTTGGAATGAAGGGGATTTATGTCTTGAAGTATCTATTAAGGGAGATGGCAAGTGTATTAATTTGTGTGGGTCCCATTTGTACAGATAAAATAACTTTGTATTGGTATATTCTACCCTCTTGTTACTTATGAAATAAGGCTCTTACTATAATATACAGGTTTTTAATGACTGGATATAAAGGCTAAACGGGTCAAAAAGACGAAATGAAAGGAAATGAAGAATAAAAATGTCATACTGTCAAGCGTATAAAAGGTAAAGGCAAAATGATCATTTTAAAAAAGTAAGGGATAAATGTGTCATTTAAAAAATGGGACTAAAGTGAAAATTTGAAATTCAAGGGACCAAATTGCCATATATGACATCAAGGGCATTTTGGTGATTAAGTAAAACTCAAATGGTATTTTGGCCAAAGTTTGACCAAAATGTTAGAAAATTTTACAGAGTCCCAAAAGATAGATAAAAATTCACTGATGAATAATTGAGGTTCGGTTCAAGTCAAAATGATCAAAATATCCTTCACGGGAATTTTAAAAGTCATTTAATTTTTGGTTGTTTAATAAATAATTAGTCAAAAATAATTATTTAAAATACCTAGAGGCCTCAGATATCTGATCTTAGAGTAAGAAAAAATAGCTCGAAAATTCTAGTATTTTATAAAGTTGTTTCCAAGAGAAAAACATAGACAATTTCCCCGATCGGAAAGAAAATGCCCGGAAAAACCTCGAATTATGGTTTTATTTAAAAAATTAATTAAAGATATTCCGAAAAGCATTTTGAGGAAATAAAAATCATGGAAGTATCTAATAAATTTAGGAAATTTTTAATGACTCTAAACCGATCAAGTGATTAGTGGTTTATTAAAAAGTATTTCCGGTACTATAAAGTAACTTTATAGAACATAAAGCTTTTGCAAAGGAAGTTGTGGGGCCATGAAATTGCCACTTGTCGTTGTTATATTTCAAGAGGAAAAGAGGGGTAAAAGATCTCAAACAAGTGGTAAAACATGCTTATATAAAATTATTTTCCAAGATCAAGTGGGTCCTACATAATTTAACACACATGCACCATTTTATTAGACCATCTTCCACACCATTCCTGCAGCAAAAAGTCGACCAAAGTGAGAGCCAAAGAGAAAGGAAGTGGCGTGAAGGAGCAAAGGGAAAAAAGAGAAGAAATCCAAGCAAAAATCAAGGTAAACTTGAGTTCAAAGCTTGAAACCTTCTATATTCTTTGATTTCTAGCACTTCTCTTCAATCCTATTGGTTTTATTTTGCTGAAAAATGGTGTAACTGGGCTGCTGCAAAGTTAGGTTTTAGAGAGAGAAAAATGAGAAAGAGTGAGATTTAGATGAATTAGTTGCTAGGAAATCAATTTATACATGATTTTGAACCTATTGGTAGTTTATTTGAGTTGATTTGATCTTGTGTAGAATTTTTGGCATGAAGTCACTGTTCATGGCTGCTGGTTGACATTGTTCATGCAAGGGGAAGGAATGATTTTGTGATGTTTAATGACGGGAAAATGATCAAAGAATGTGATTATGCATGTATGTGAATGTAGAAGTTGAAATATCACATTTTCCCCAATTTTTGGAAAGATTTCGTGCTACAGGGGAAGTGATATAAGGAGAGTGATTTTGATGATTCCAATAGATTTAGAAGGCAAAATTGTGTAGAATATGAGTGAGGAAACAAATTTGAAAGCATTGGAATCAATTTTGGCAAAGTTAAGGGCTTTAAAACCTTTAAAGTTCAAGAGAGTTTTTAAGAAGCTTTTAAATGCTATAATGCATAGTTTGTAGCTTATTATTAATACCAAATGCATTATGATATTTGTAAGAAGTTAAGTTTCAAAGGAAAGTTTCCTAACAGCAAAGAAAAAGTCACCAAGTCAAAAGGAAAGTTAAAGAATTGAGGTAGCAAAGTTACTAATTTCGACAATAATATTGTCATTGGTTGTTGTTTATTTATTGTTCTATTTTGCATGCTATTTGTATGCTATGTGAACATGGGAAATTGTGTTTATAACATGCCATGGCTATATGCAAAGTTCTTTCAAAGTTCATCATAAAATGTTCATGCATAGCTAGATAGAAAATAAATGATAATCATACATGTTAATGTATGTATTAGTGACTTTTGTTATTGAGATTCCAAGAATCTCATTCTCCCCAAAAATATAACCTTCTAGGTTAAAGCTCAAGCAAAGTCAAGCAAGGAAGGAAGAAACTTAGGGGGGAGATTTGATCTCAAATTGAAAAAAGATGCATGCTTGTGATGTAAAACATTTATATGTAGAATTTTGTTAAATTATGGGAATATGTATGATGAACACCTATAATGATAAACATGTTATATGTGCTGTAAAAATATGTCAAGCATGCCAATTCATTATGTCATGATGATAAATGCATAGAGAGGAAAGAAATAAGCATGCTAAAGCAAAGTCAAAGGGTCCAACATCCTTATGGGAATATGTATAATGAACTCCTATAATGCCAAACATGTTATATGTGTTGTAAAAATATGTAAAGCATGCCAGTTCATTATTTCATGATGATAAATGTAAAGAGAGTAAAGAAATAAGCATACTAAAGCAAAGTCAAAAGGTCCAACATCGTTAATAATTGTCCAAATTGAGGTAGTGATGAACTTTAGCAAACCAAGTCCAAATGACTTGACATTTTCCAGTTAAATATTTCACATGGTAAGCTTTAAAATGAGCCTAAGTTTGCTAAATTTGGAGCTTTGTACAAAAAGTTATGATGGTCCAAATTTGGAGGAAAAATCTGGAAAAAGGAAAATGACCAAATGAACAGTGTTTATTCACGTAATAAATTGTATTAATTGGTCAAGAAATTGGACAAAATGGATATTTTTTTCCTATAGAGAACTCAACAAGCTTCATTTAGAGACTTAAACTACTTAATTTTGATTTTTTCAGAATTAATTATGAATTTTTAAAGTTGGCTAAAAATCTAAAATGCACTAAGTGAACAATACAGATAAACAGTAATTTTTACAAAGTTTTAAAATTTCACTTGGTTAACTAATTCTAAACATTGGAATGCCTTAAAATGGTTCATAATTGATATCTAATATAAAATAGAGTAAGCTAAGGAAGGTGTTACACTTATAAGTGGCAAAATATGAATCCCCACATATTACTTTACAAACTTTAAGTTTCCATAAAGTAGTTTTATGGCACTAGAAATTCTTTTTTGGTAAACCCCTGATCAATTGACTAGTTTAAGGTTATTAAAAATTCTCTAATTTCATCTGATACTCCCATAATTTTTTCTTTCTTCAAATTGCTTTCTAGAATATTTTTGATTAATTTTTAAAGAAAACTCTAATTCAAAGTTTTTCTGGCCTTTTCTTTCTGGTTAGGGGAAACTGTTTGACATTCTCTGGGAAACAATTTTATAAAATACTAGAATTCTTGATCTATTTTTCCTTACTCTGAGATCAGATATTTGAGGCCTCTAAGTATTTTAAATAATTAATTTTGGCTAATTATTTATTAAATAGTCAAAAATTAAATAACTTTTAAAATTCCCGTAAAGGTTATTTTTGGTCATTCTGACATAAATTAAACATCAATCAATTATTAGAAAATTTTTCTCTATCTTTTGGGACTCTATAAAATTTTCTAATATTTTGGTCAACTTCGAACAAAATGCTCTTTGACTTTTCCTTAATTTACCAAAATACCCTTAAATTTTATAAATGACAATTTGGTCCCTCGAATTTTAAAATTCCACTTTAATCAAATTTTTAAAATGACTCTTAGGTCCTTGAATTTCCAAAATGACATTTTAGTCCATTACTTTTTTGAAATTACCATTTTGCCTTTACTTTTTTTACGTTTGGTAAAATGGCATTTTTACTCTTCCTTTCCTTTCCTTTCATTCTCCAAACCCTTAATAATCTTTAGTTACTTATTTAACGTTTATATCCAGTGATCGAAAATTATGATATTACACTTTCAATCTGAGATAAGTATATAAAAGAAGTTTTATCTCGATTTGTATGAAAGCGTTTAGAAGTGATTATGACACTTTCCCAAACACCACATCAATAAAAAATAATAAGCCTAAGTTAGGCTTTTGGCATTTTATTTTTTATTTATTTACATTTACATAACAGTAAATTAAAAATAATATTCAAGGAAATTATATCAAACAATACTAATTAAAGATTTTAAAATTAAAATATTTTAAGAATATTAAATTTTTTTAATTAGTTGATAATAGTTTTTATAAACAATTAATACACATATTTTTAAAATTATAAACACAAAATGCTGTTATCACATTCAAAATACTATAATCATCTTATCTTAATTATTAGAGCTAGTTAGTTTATTAATCTTTATCATATTATTCTAACAATTATCATTTTTTTAAATTCATTTACATTTTGATAACTAACTAGATTAATTTACCTAAATTATAAACTGGAAATGAAAATGTTCCAACTGTTGTTTCTTACAGATTTGGAATCCCACAAATTTCTCTCTATGATTTCTTCTCTCCATGAACCACTATAATAGAAATTTGTGAGATCCACAAAAAAGACACTTTAAGCATTTTTTGTAAAGAACATAGATGACATGACACTTTAGGAGTATACAAGTATTTCTCTGTGAACTGATATATAATATATTGATAAATATTTTAAACTCCTGCAATGACAAGTCATTCATGACCTCTCCTGTGAAAATGTTCTTATTATCGTTTCACATGGATCTTATATTTCATAAATTTTAGTTCATTATTTTGTATCTTCAGAATTTATTATAATAGACATTCATGGGACACACCGGAATATAAGAAATACTTTGGTAAAGCCATATCATAATATTATTTTTAATGAAAATATTTTAATTATCATTTTTATGGATTTTACATCCCATAAATTTTTCTTGATCACTTTTTGATCTCCATAACCCATTACAATAGACAAATAGAAAATCCATTATAATAAATGTTTGTGAAACTAGCAAGAAAAGAAGGAACATTTGCATTGGAGAGAGTAAAAATGACATTTCACTACATGAGTACATAAGTATTTCTCTAAGAAAAGACTGATGTAATATTTTTATTCAAAAGAGTATGAATGATATAAAACTTGATAATACATAAGTATTCCTCATGATATAATATAAGTATTTTAAGGAGATTGGATTAAATTATCATAATTAAATAACTTATCTAATTTTATTATCAATCTACCCAATTAATTAATTAATTCATAGCCGAGGAGCATGGTTTTTTTTTTTTTGACCTGAATGCCGAGGGGCATGGTGTAACTTTATCCAAATATTTATTTTGGGCTCAAGACAACCATAACTTCATAAAATAAATTAATTCTTAAAGCCTTTAAATATTATTATTATTATTATTATTATGATTTTACCGCCTCCCTGCCAAAAGATTCGTAGTTAGGCAACTTAGGAGGGATAATAGGGACGCACACTCCAAATAGACGGCACTGAAAAATTGCGAATGCGATTGGTTCAAAGCTGACAGCTTTATCGTTTCAGTTAGTACGGTCCCCCACCCCAAAATGGTAGTTCAGTATTCAATGCGCTTGACAACTAATTTTCCAAGTTAGGAATGTATTTATGGAAGAGGAATCCAATGCATTTTAGGGCTTTTAAGAGTGTTGGAGGAAAATACATTTTGGAGGGCAGAATACATTTTGGGGGAAAAGGGAAAAAAATTTTTTTACCCGGAATGCATTCACAGGTCACGATCTGAAAATTTAAAGTTGTAATTTGGAATAATCTAGGTCGCGACCTAGATATAAAAATTCCATGTTGCGACTTGTTACACTCAAATTCGCAGCTTGTGATATTTTCATTAATTTTTATCATTTTATTTTTCCTGATTTTATCACAATATAAAATAAAAAAATATATGTACTATTTAATGAGATTTATTTCTTTTTCACTTTTTTTTTACTAAAAGTCATTTTTATAACGTTTATCCAAACAATTTTTTTTTTCAAAATGTATTCTGAATAAAAATTATATTCCAAAGCAAAAAATATTCTACCAATTGTTTCCTGAATTGGACCATTATTTTCCGTATACTTGAGACCTAAAAATAGATAAATGGGCTACGCCTGCAGCTTGTAGGCCAGGTTTCCATATTAAAGATTTTAAAATTTAAATATTTTAAGAATATTAAATTTTTTATAATAGTTTTTATAAAACAATTAATACACATATTTTTAAAATTATAGACACCAAATGCTTTTATCACATTCAAAATACTATACTCTTCTTGCCTTAACTATAACCCGTTTGGTTCATGGAGTTTATAGAAATGTAATAGAATGTAATGGATAGGAACGTAATGTAATGTACGATGATTACATAGTATTTGTTTGGTATGTTATCAAGTAATTATAAAATAGAATTTATATTTTATTTATAAAAAATAAAAAAAAATGGGAAATAAACTTTTTAACTTTATGAAGACTAAAAATGAATGATATAAATGTATAAATACTGATTTATGAAATATACAAATACCCATGTGTTAATTTATACAAGCTGTAATTCGGATTACATAGCCAAAGCTATGTAATGAGGATTATCTAATTTGACGTAATCCGTTGTAATCAGGATTACATTCGATTACATTACTATACCAACCAAACAATGTAATCAATAGAATACATCAAGATTATATGTAATCATCTTTCATGTAATTGAATCAAACGGGCTAGAGGTAGTTATGATGTTAACCTTTATCATATTATTATAACATTTATCATTTTTTTTCTAAATTAATTTACATTTTTATAACTAACTAGATTAATATACCTAACTTATAAATTGGAGAAATATTTGTGTATTATTAGATTGTTACGTCATTTATACCCTCTCCAATATGGAAATATTTCAATTGTTATTTCTTACCAATTCCAAATCCCTCAAATTTCTCTCAATTATTTCTTCTCTTCATGAATCACTATAATAGAAATCTGTGAGATCCATAAAAGAGATACTTGGAGCATTTTTTTTAAAGAGTATAGATAACATGACAATTCAGGAGTATACAAATATTTCTTTATAAACTGATATATAATATATTAAAAAATATTTTAAACTCTTGCAGTGACAGGTCATTCATGCCCTCTCCCATGAAAACGTTCTTATTATCGTTTCTCATGGATCTTATATTTCATAAATTTTAGGTCATTATTTTCTATCTTCAGAATCTATTATAATAGACATTTATGAGACACACCAGAATATAAGAAATACTTACATACTTTGGAAAAGTTATATCATACATATTATTTTTAATGAAAATATTTCAATTCTCATTTTGTGTGAATTTTGCATCTTATAAATTTTTCTTCATCACTTCTTGATCTCCATAACCTATTACAATAGACAAATAAAAAATCCATTATAATAAATGTTTGTGAAACTAGCAAGAAAAGAAGGGATATTTGCATCAGAGAAAGATTGATGTAATATTTTTATTTGAAAGAGTATGAATGATATAAAACTTGATAATACGCAAGTATTCCTCATAATGTAATATAAGTATTTTTAGGAGATCAGACTAAATTATTATAATTAAATAATTTATCCAATTTTATTATGAATCTATCCAAATTAATTAATTAATAGCTGAGGAGCATGGTGTAACCTTATCCAAATATTTATTTGGGGGCTCAAGACAACCATGACTTCATAAAATAAATTAATTCTTAAAGCCTTTAAATATTATTATTATCATTTTACCGCCTCCCTGCCAAAAGGTTCGTAATCAACAGATCGCCGTACTGCCTTATGTGACCTCCCATCCCATCCAATGCAAAATACTGTCCCTCCATTCGCACGTGGCACTCTCTTGCGTGGGTTTGCGAGTGGGATTGGTTCAAAGCTGACAGCTTTATCGTTTCAGTTAGTACGGTCCCCCACCCCAAAATGGTAGTTCAGTATTCAATGCGCTTGACAACTAATTTTCCAAGTTAGGAATGTATTTATGGAAGAGGAATCCAATTCATTTTAGGAGTGGTTGGCGATTCATTTGGGGAAAATACATTTTAAAGGGCTGAATGCATTTTGGGAAAAAGGAAAAAAAACTTTTTATTTACCTAGAATGTATTCATAGATCACGATCTGAAAATTTAAAGTTGTGACTTGAAATAATTTAGGTCGTGACCTAGACATGAAGATTCCATGTCGTGACTTGGTACACTCAAATTCGTAACCTGTGACATTCTAATTATTTTTTATCATTTTATTTTCCCTAATTCTATCACAATATAAAATAAAAAAATATGTATTATTTAATGAGATTCATTTTTCTTTTCACGTTTTTTTTTACTAAAGGTCACTTATACAAGGTTTATCTAAATAAATTTTCATTTTTTTCAAAATGCATTTTGAATAAAAATTATATTTCAAAATGTATTGTGGCAAAAAATATTCTACCAATTGTTTCCTAAATGGGACCATTATTTTCCGTATGCTTGAGACCTAAAAATAGATAAATGGGCTACGCCTGCAACTTGTAGGCCAGGTTTCCATATTAGATTTCTTCCAATTAAAAAGTCTTTTTAACAAAAAGTCTTTTGGTTTTTAGTAGTAAAGCTGGCATCAATTAAAAATAATAAACCTAAGTTAGGCTTTTGACATTTTATTCTTTTTATTTATTTTCATTTACATAACAGTAAATTAAAAATAATATGCAAGGAAATTATATCAAACAATACTAATTAAAGATTTTAAAATTTAAATATTTTAAGAATATTAAATTTTTTAATTAGTTGATAATAGTTTTTATAAAACAATTAATACACATATTTTTAAAATTATAGACACAAAATGTTGTTATCACATTCAAAATACCATACTCCTCTTATCTTAGAGAAATACTTACATATTTCCAGAGTGTTATGTCATTTATGCTCTGCCCAATGAAAATGTTTCAAGTATCATCTATTGTGATCCCATATCCCATAAATTTCTCCTAATTATTTTCATTTTTCCATAACCCATTACAATAGATATTTATTATGGAAAAAGAGGAATAATTAAAAGAAATTTATGGAATATAAGATCCACAATAGAGGACATTTGGAACATTCTCATTGGACAGAGCATGGATGATGTGACACTCCGAGAGTATGTAAGTATTTCTCCTTATCTTAACTATAAGAGGTAGTTATGATGTTAACCTTTATCATATTATTATAACATTTATTATTTTTCTAAATTAATTTACATTTTTATAACTAACTAGATTAATTTACCTAACTTATAAACTCTCTAGTATGGAAATATTTCAATTGTTATTTCTTACTGATTCCAAATCTCTCAAATTTCTTTTGATTATTTAAATCTCTCCATGAACCACTTATAGAAATTTGTGAGATCCACAAAAAAAAACTCTTGGAGCATTTTTCTAGAGAGCATGAATGATATGACACTCTAGAAGTATACAAGTATTTCTCTATAAACTGATATATAATATATTAAGAAATATTTATATACTTTTGCAACGCCAGGTCATTCATGACCTCTCCTGTAAAAATATTTCAATTGATATACTATATATTTTTGTTAGTTATTCTCTCTCTCCTGAACATATTATAATAGATATTTGTGAAACTCACTCGAAAATAAGAACTACTTACATACTTTGGGAAAGCTACATCATACATACTATGTTTAATGAAAATATTTCACTTATCATTTTTTTATTTTGCATCCTATAAATTTTTCTTGATAACTTCTTCATCTTCATTACTTATTATAATAAACAGCTAAAAAAAATCCTTCTTCCAAAATATATTCTGAGTAAAAAACTTATTCTTAACAGAATGCATTATACAAAAAAGCATTATGAATATAACTTTTATCTAAACATAAATTTTTCATTTTTTTTAATGGATTTTGCATCTCATAAATTTTTCTTGATCACTTCTTCATCTCCATAACCCATTATAACATACAGATGAAAAAAAATCCATTATAATAGATGTTTGTGAAACTAGCAAGAAAGACAAAGCATTTGCATTGGAGATAGTATGAGTGATGTATCACTCCAAGAATACATAATTATTTATCTAAAAAAAGACAGTTGTGACATTGTTATTTGAAAGAGTATGAATAATGTAAAACTCGATAATATGTAAGTATTTCTCATGATATAATATAAGTATTTTAACAAGATCGCATTAAATTATCATAATTAAATAATTTATCTAATCTTATTAATCCATCCAAATCAATTAATTAATAGCCGAGGAGTATGGTGTAAACTTACCTTATCCAAATATTTATTTTGGGCTCAAGACAACCATAACTTCATAAAATAAATTAATTCTTAAAGCCTTTAAATATTATTATTATCATTTTACCTCCTCCCTGCCTAAGATTCGTAATCAACAGCCTGGCAGTATGGTGTAACCTTATCCAAATATTTATTTTCGGCTCAAGACAACCACCACTTTTTTTTTTTGGTAACGACAACCATAACTACATAAAATAAATTAAATCTTAAAGCCTTTAAATATTATTTTCCTTTTACCGCCTCCCTGCCAAACAATCGTAATGAAGACTTGTTCGTACTGTCTTCGGAAACCTCCCATCCAATGCAAAATACGGTCCCTTCATTCTCACATGGCACTCTCTTGCGTGAGTGCCTTGTACAGTCCTAGAGATGGAGATAGAGACGCACACCCCACGTAGAAATATAAGTCATTGAAAAATTGCGAATGGATTTGCTCAAAGCTGACGGCTTTATCGTTTCAGTGAGCAGAGTGCGCGTGAGGCGAGTGCGGTCTCCCCCCAAGGTCGTTCATTTCTGAGAAATGAAGGAGAGCGGAGAAAGAATAGAAAGGTTGGTTTTTGCTGTGAATGGAGAGAGGTTTGAGCTATCAAGTGTTGACCCATCAACTACTGTGCTTGAGTTCTTGCGTACTCAAACTCCATGGAAGAGTGTCAAGCTAGGCTGTGGCGAAGGTATGTCTCTCAGACTCTCTGTTGTGATCATCAAGTTCACTGGAGATAGTATTCTAGATTTCTCCCTCTGCTTTAGATTTTTCTGTAGTAGCAATGTGAACTTTATTTGATTGATATGAATGCAGAGAATGATCTCTTCTCCGTTTCTTTTGATTCCCCAATGTTGTCCTTTTGTCAAAAACATATTCTATTCTATGATTAAAATTGTTGATAGAGTTTTTATTGCTATTTAACCTTTGTCTATGAAATTTCTTGATGTCGGCATGCTTCTTTTGTTTGGACATTTTGAGAAACAGAGGTAAAAAAAAAAGTAGATATTGAAACAGAGTATGCGACCCTTTACTGGTTTCAGTTATTCTTCGACTTTGTGTTTATTTGTCTCCTTCATGTTATGGCAAAAGTAGTTTGAAACATATATATGCACATATTCTTGTTCTAGTTTTATTGACAGTTTCAAAATGAACATAGCTTTTATTGTCCTTTTTTTAATTTCTCATTTTTTTACCGTTCAATTTGGATGGTTTGCAGGGGGTTGCGGTGCTTGTCTTGTTTTAATATCCAAATATGATCCTGTGCTTGAGCAAGTTGAGGACTTCACAGCAAGTTCTTGTCTTACACTACTTTGCAGCATACATGGATGCTCCATAACTACAAGTGATGGCCTTGGAAACAGTAAGGATGGCTTCCACCCAATTCATGAAAGAATTGCAGGATTCCATGCTACTCAATGTGGATTTTGTACTCCTGGAATGTGTGTTTCTCTTTATGGAGCTCTTATTAGGGCCGAAAAAACCGATCGTCCTGAACCTCGTTCAGTGTTTTCGAAAGCGACAGCTGCTGAGGCTGAAAGGGCCATTTCTGGGAATCTCTGTCGCTGTACTGGCTATCGACCACTTTCTGATGCTTGCAAAAGTTTTGGTGCTGATGTTGATTTGGAGGACTTAGGGTTAAACTCTTTTTGGAGAAAAGGAGAAAGCGATGATATAAAGAGAAGTAGGTTGCCTAAATATGATCATAACCACAAAAAGAGTAAATTTCCTGAATTTTTGAAGGCGGTCAAGCCTAATTTGTTCATGGCTTTTGAAAGGCATAACTGGCTCAGTCCTACTAGCTTAAACGAGCTCCAAGG
>QFDD01002046.1:0-26225 GCA_006871305.1 Vachellia collinsii | reverse complement strand
TGACAAATGAACATTAACATTTCACATTCAAGTAATGTTTTTTTTTCATTGCCAACAAAAAATCCATATTACTTGCATAAGTATATATACCATAGACATTAATTTATAATATTAACAACATTATTAAGGAAGTTGACAACTTTACTAAAGGTATTGACAACACTTCAACATCCATATGATAGCAAGAAGTTAAAAGATGACAACATCCATTAAAAAATAACTAAGGTTTTATCTCCTGTGATTCCTATTGAAATTCAAGTAAGGCCTGTAACCAATCCTTTTGGCTGCTTCCAGAGCTCGCTCTTGTCCTCAGCTTCTCCATCATCATCAATTTCCTCTTTCACCTCGACCTTGGAGAACAACAACAAAGGTAGCAACAACCTCATATTACCCAAAATCTTATCTTGCTGAACATTTTGACGAACAGATTGTGAACAAGCGTTTGAGATTATTGAGGATTTCAGCTGATATGGGTATGGAGAGAAGAAGAGAGACTGGGACGAGAAGATGTGTTGCAGATGAGAGAGGAGAGTTAAGGGTTTTTTCTTTTTTTCACATCAGTTTACAAAATTCAGA
Source organism: Vachellia collinsii (assembly GCA_006871305.1). Lineage (NCBI taxonomy): Eukaryota > Viridiplantae > Streptophyta > Magnoliopsida > Fabales > Fabaceae > Vachellia > Vachellia collinsii. The sequence goes on along the minus strand of QFDD01002046.1, from coordinate 25,649 downwards.
TTGCTGATTTTTCAAATCCATAGCACCATTTAAGATTTAGATAATTCAAAATGCATTTTGTGATCATTTTTCCATTTCAAAATTGGGATAATACTACACATAACCTTTTTTTTTTTGTGAAAAACCATACATAACCTTTTCATCAAAATAAAGTGTGGCATGGATCGGTGGAGATATATTTTTGGCGTAAAAAAATAATAAAAATATAGAAATATTTTGAAACTTTCTTATTAAGTTATATCTTATGATTTACAGGATTATTTACAATAGCATCACAAAATTAAATCTTTGTAAATATGAGATGAAACTTTTTTAACATACGTATTTTATATATTGTAAATCAAAGGAAAAAAAAGAAAAAAAGAAAAGAAAAGAAGCAGTTCGTTCTCAACAGTCAACTCTAAAAACACAACGACCCCATCTCTGACGTCGTACACTCGTCTCGTCAGAACACGACGATCGATCAATTGAACACACCTTGTTTCAGATAACGAGAAAAGCTAAGGGACGAAATCTTATCGTAGGTCGTCTCATCGGTGATGGACGCTCGTTCGTCCCCGCTTGTGCAGCCATACATCAGCTAGAACACAGAACTTTCTCGTCACAGTTCAATCTATTATCATCCCTCTCTAAATTTCGTTCGACACCTCTATCATTGCGTTCCTTTTACCCGATTCCGACCGAATTCCGGGTATGAAGGATTGTATTACCATTATTTGCTTTCGATTTTTCATTTTAGTGGTAAATAGACTTGGGGTTTTGTCTTGATGCTATCCGTCTTTTGTTTTCATCCCATGTCTTCATATTTCCAGGATTAAAGTTAATGCAGTTCTATTTTTTCACATCGATATCCATGTACTACACGAAAACTAAAATGCTGCTTCTTGTCAATGAAAGATTGTAACGACGCTGTACAATTTCTAATATTTTTTATTTCTTTGAAAGGTAAAAAATTACCTTTTTCCCCCTTCTGTGATTTTTCATTTCATTGAACAGTTGTGACTTTTGATATGTGCTTATGATCCTATTGAGTCTTGCCCACCTAATATACAAGCAGAAGCCAAAAAGAACAATTTCGTAGCCCCCGAAAACAAATGCCAGAGTCATGACTTCCGGACATGGTGAATCTGCATTTTGAATTGTGACCCTATGCACGGTGTTTGTTTTTCCCATCCAAAGCTGAAATCATTGGCCTAACTCTTCTTCTTTATCGTTTTGGAACTTATATTTGCAGCCAAAGGACTGAGAGGTTGAACCCATGGATTGTGCAGCTTCTAGAAAAACTCAAAAGGCTGACAGAGAAAAACTCAGAAGGGACCGGCTTAATGAACAGTTTGTAGAATTAGGTGGCATTTTAGGTAATGAAATATTCGTCTCGGAAATATAAAAGTGCTACTAGTGGTGTAGAGCTTGATTTATGATGTAACGTTGTCATACTTTCTATTGATTTATCATTTGGCTCCTGGACCGTTTTGCATGCAAATATTTCCAGATGAATCATAAATTACAACAGAATCTTGTATGCAGAAAAATGCGTTATAGACTTTTAGGTGGGTGATATCTATATACCTTTTTGATAATGCTTGTTTATGAGCTTCTTTATCAACATGTTATGAGGCTCTAAAGAGTAATTGATAGTCTAGATAGAGAAGTTGGTACTGGATTTTCAATCTTGTATCCACACTCTAGTTTCTGAAGTAGTCTGGTTTAATATTTTATTTGTGTAGGCTCTTTAGAATATGTTATGCATATTACAGTCATTTAATGTGAGGAACTGAAAAAAGGTGCTTGAAATGCAGATCCTGATAGGCCCAAAAATGACAAAGCAACCCTTCTTGCTGATACAATCCAATTGCTGAAGGACCTTACTTCGCAAGTTAGTAAACTCAAAGAGGAATATGCTACGCTGACTGAAGAATCCCAAGAGGTAATAGTAGCCTTACTCATATGTAACTTAGTTGGGACTCAAGTAGTAAAGCTAACCATCTCATCTTGTTAAATCCAGTTGACTCAGGAGAAAAATGATCTTAGGGAAGAGAAGGCTTCTCTTAAAGCAGACATTGAGAGCTTGAATAACCAATACCAGCAACGACTCAGGACTATGTTCCCCTGGACTGCAATGGATCACTCGGTTGTGATGGCTCCACCTTCATATCCATATGCAGTGCCAGTGCCAGTGGCAGTCCCTCCTGGTCCAATTCCCATGCATCCACCGATGCAGCCATACCCGTTCTTTGCAAATCAAAATCCTGGGGTCATCCCAAATCCATGTTCAACATTCGTTCCTTATCTAGCCCCTAATACTCTTGTTGAACATCAGTCCACACAACACGTAACCCCTCCACTTCCTCCAGGTAGCCATTCGCATGCGTCAGGAACACAAGATTCCAGAAACAAATCATCCAGGGAGAGCAAGGCTGAAAATGTTGAATTTTCTAATGATGTCACCACAGACCTGGAGTTGAAAACTCCTGGATCTGCGACGGAGCAGGTTCGGTTTTTGAAGAAGTCTTTTGGCATAACTATAAAAAAATACTGTATTCAACATTTTGCCGACATGTTGGGTTTTTCAGGAGTTGTCATCTGGGCAAAGAAAATCCGGCAGGTTGTCCACGAAGGAAAGCAGTTACATAGAAGGGAGTTCATCGGGCGGGTGTTCTTCCTCTCATAGTGTACAGGATAGCTCATCAAGTAGCGTAGTTGGGAGCAGAAGAGTTGATGAATGAGAAGCGAATGAGAAGAGATTCAATTTTAGAGAAGGTGCTTGTACTTTTTGAATATACTCTGAAGCTGTTCATTCTGCCCTCATCCGTGCAAAGGTTGCAAGTTTCCCAGGAGAGTAGGTCGCTTTAGTTCTCTATTACTGTCTGGGAAGGTCATACGGGCAGTTGTAAGAGGCATCACATTTAACTCTTGAATCCAGAGTGGAAGACCTAATTAAGGTTCAGGAGTGTTATATTACATTTTAAACTCCATGTAGCAGTTATGTGATTAGGCCTTAATTCAAAGATAAAATGTAGAGTTTCCAAGCTTTAAATGCTACCTAACTTGGAATCAGAAGAAGCGTGGCAGGTTCAAATTGTTATATTTCCTGTATCTTGTATAAAATTGAGATTTCATTTCAATTTCAAGTATCTCTAGTTTCATAAATTCTGAATGTCATGCGTTGTCGACTCATTGATTTGGTAATTGATGTCAATTTAAACCCTTTATGAGATGAGGTTAGTAACAAGCATCCGCGCGCGTAGACAAGTTATTAGATAGCAATATAGGATGCATATAATAGTGTCAATGTTCTAGTTTCTTAAAGTAATAAATTCCATCTTATCGGTCTGTGGTGCGATTGAGCTGTATGCCGAAAATATGGTCAGTGTCTATATCTTCTGCTGGGTACGCTCTGTAGAACTAGCCGTTGAAAGATGGCCAGCAAGAAGGCAGATGACATGAATCCCGAGGTGTTAGGTGACTGAGCAACCCAGGCGATGACGAATCATTCATGAGCAATGCAATCTCTCTCTCTCTCTCTCTGTGCCAGGATGAGCAATGCAATCTCATGTCAACGCACGATATTTATTTATTTAACTTTATTATCTTGGAGGTATGTTTAACCATCACCATCTTGATGGAGGTGGTTTAAGTATTGAACAAGGAAGAATTTAGAGAATCTGGGGTATATAAAAATAGGAATTTAAAGTATATGAGGAGATGAGTTGAGTCGTACAGAAAATTATATAAAAGCAAGGTTTATTATTCCCACGAAATCTATAACCTATAAATAATTTAATAATTGAGAGATTCCAGCACTTGCAATTTTTTCTTGAAAATGAAAGAGAGCAGATAACAGAAACAGAAAGCCTCCCCTGATAATTGGAGCAGAAGTGATGCCTGAATGCTCTCAAGCTCTCGTTCTTCTCAGAGAAGAGAGGACGTTACTTTGGCATCCGACACTTCCAAGGACTAGTACAACATAAAACATGCTAGTCGGACACAAGTTACACTCAAAGAATATATGCCAAAGCCAACAAAGTACAAAGTAGAAGCAAACAAAGTGCATGATATAAATCAAAGACCCCAGCTTGGTTTGTCCCTATCTGTGTCTGAATGTGAGAGAGAGAGAGAGAGAGAGAGATCAGAGATAATGGAATGGTTGTATCCTAAGAGGAGGGATGCAAAATGGAAACAGGGCTGGACAGGGCAGACCATGTCCTCCATTTCTGCTCCTTCACTCCATTTCCTTATGATATTTGGTATTGTCATTAGCTTGTTGTGGTTCTCCCAATCCACAGATTACAAATCTCAGCTTCATCACGCAGCCATTAACTTTCACTTATTCCTCTTACTGTTGCCCATCTTACTTATGTTCCTTATTATTTCATATTCTACAAATAGAAGGTCCAGGACGGACCCAATCTGAGCATGATTCGCTCCAACGATCTGGTGTGTCTATCTCTTCTTGGAGTATAGCCGTCTTGGTGCTTCTAGTTATGGTTTTGCTTTGGTACCAATCTTCATTTCAATCAAAGTGGTTCGGCTTCTGAAGGTCAGACTAATTACCGTATAATTCTAATACATCGTGGTAACCTAAGAACTTTGTTTCTAAGCTTTTTCCTTGGGTGTTTTCTGCTCATGTTCTTATCCATACTTTGTAATACACCGCGGCATTATATTATTAGTCATTAGAAGAATTATGCTCAGTTGCTTATAGGAGGAAGATGAAAAGAAAGTTTGTCTGCCGTGATTGATTATATGATTAAATTCTCGAGTAAAAGTGAAACTGAATTTCAATATTTTATGACAAAAAAACAAACTTTCGCTGGACAATTCCGTTTCTTTTCCTTCTTTTCCGTGGACAAGCGGAGCGGGTCAAGTTTTGACTACTAAAGGAATATTAGCAAAAATAAGGAATATTTTTTTAAAAGAAAATCTCGCGTTGCTTCTCTGAGATCCAAAGCTGAAGAATTCAGAGCTTCTTTTCCGGTAAATTGGCTTCCATATCTTAAACGAGATCCATACAACACCATGTTCGATCATATATTTACAGTAATCACAAGATCTATAACATAGATCCGAAGTTTTTCTAGCCTCTGACAAAGGAATTAGATAAAGTATCGTTGTCAAACATTTACTATCAAATTCTCCAAACTACCCAGAACTTTAACTAGAAAGCCAAACCTCTGAAAAAACAAACAAACAAACAGAGCAGAGTTCAGATCATATTAAAAGAACCAGCTTTCAAGAAAGGAAGATTGGTACTGAACCATAATGAGCAAGACCACAATAAGAGCAGCCACTCCCCATGGCGAGCTTCCCTCTGATGGAAGATGATGAGTCCTCCTCTGTCTTTCCCATGGCGAAGAGCCAAAGAAGAACCAATCTGAAGTATCTATGGAAGACAACCACCGAGCCAGGAGTAGTATCACAACTGGGGTAGCGAATAGAACCCAACCCAGTTGTTCTTCCGCACTTTCGACAACTTCCTCGTAGGAGAAGTACCATGAGATGCCGAGGAAGACGAATAACACGGCAAGGAGCAGCAGAACCGGGTATGGGACAGGGTTCAGAGTGAACCCATCTAAGACAGAGGACCCTCTGCTTCTACCATAGGCCATCGGAAAAAAGATAAAGATTTGATTTTGAGGAGGTAGGTTTGAATACCAGCATGGGAGTGAGAAACCCACTGTGACTCTGTGAGAGGGGCAAGGCAGTGATATAAAGACGCGTTTAGAGAGTTGTCCCGCAAAATGAGCAAAAGCGTTGTCCAGAAGGATACAAAATGCGCAACGGTGGAAAATTGCTTAGCTTCTTGCACTGGGTTTGTGTTAACGGTGATCTATATTAAGAGGTCAAATTGCATTTCAAGGTCCAAATTCTATAAATTTGTTTACAACAAGATCTATCAATTTCATATACAATTTTTTCTTCTTTTGCAAAAAGGGTATAATTAATTTGAAACATTAAAGTTCCTTTTCAAGTTCGAACAAATTATTGCTAGATTTAAAAATTTTCAGTTTTGAAAAATTACTAATGATTGTGAGTATTTCACAGTTCAGTAATAATTTTTTTAAGATTGGATGAGGTTTAATTCCAATATATACAACTTTGTTAAATATTTATCAGGAGAGCGTTGTTGGGATCCCTTTCAAGTTTCAAATCAATTTGATTAATTACAGTCCAATATAATTTTGTTATTAAAGAATTGAAGAGTTTGATTAAGAAAATGAGTGTTTTGAACATGAGTATAGTTATTAATATGATGCAAATTGCAAAATGTGAGTATAATGTAAGTTATGGTACAGCTAACTCCATAATTAATGCATCAAAAAATGTATTTGTTGATGATGACCGATGCCGCCCAAAATTGCCATGAAATGCGAGTCCTTGTCCCACGTCTTGCTCGAAAGCAACCCCACCACCATTCCTCTCTTATCTTCATGTTGAAGGCAAAGCATGACAGTACCATTTATAGCCCTAGATGATTTCAATTTCATATGATACATGAGATCTAAAGTAGTGTAAATAAATAAACCTATTGAAATTACGATCATGTCCTGTCAATAACTTGTTGTAGACTTAATATTATTTATTGGACAAAGTTTTCTTTCAAATCCGATGCACCCGAGTGTTATTACTGTTGCAGACTGATATCCATGTGAAAATGAAAAGGGAGGGGAAAGAAAGAGGATCATTGGGTTGAGCTCAAGTGGGGACATACACAGTTGCCACGTCTATGATTGCTCGTGGTTCAGCCATTTCCCAATTTTAATATTTGCTTTCGCCTTCTTTTCCATTCTTCATATCTATCCTTTACATCTTGCATGTTAGATTACCAACTAGCTTGTATATCAATATTCTAGAATCACTTTTACGTAAGTTAAGATACAATTTTTCTCATATATTTATTTTAGATTGTGTACAACCATTTTTCAAAAGCTAATCGAAATAAATTCCAAGTGTGTGATAAATTAAATAGCACATTTTTAATAAATGATCGTGACACTACTTTTTATCTTGCACATGACTTGGCCCTAAATACACTTGGCCATGGATGTGTGATTGATAATTCATTGTTAGCATGAAAATTACCATTCTTAGAATTTCTTCCCATGTTAGTGCATGACTTAATTTAAATAAGCATTTTCCAGCTTAAAAAATGTTTACACTCTTGCTTCCCGAAGGTATTATGCTCTCTCACAGGCTCCGTTCAAACTACAGAGGCTGCACTATTTTTATTAATTCACAGTATAAATGATTTCTAGCTAAATGCTTTGAGTTGATAACATTATAATGTCTTAAAAATTTTCACTGTATCACACCAACATTTTTTAACCTGCATTAACATAAAATAAGAAACTAAAAATATCTAGAACAGCAAAATAAACCAATCAAATAAATTTATTAATCCTGCAAAGCGATCAGAATTTGGATAAAAAATAGCACAATAGGACCGTCGTGGGCTCATCACACCCAAGCCCAACATTACGAAGGATTTATTTAGAAAGTAATAAAATCTAGTTTTCAAACCTTGGTTTCACAGAATACGAAGTAAGTATGTGAGAGATTTTTATCTCGATTTACGTAAAAGTGATTTTGAGAATTGATTCCCAGATAAGCTTCATCCACCCAAATGCATAACTCTGAAATTCACGTGATTCCCATTTTTTTTTCCGTTGGGTCAACAGATTCATCCTTTGGGCAAAAAAAACTGACACATGGGAAGACAGAGGCACAGGTATAGGTAGTTGAACTTTGAAATTATGTAACTAATCTCTACCTGTCTTCTATCTTTTTAATCGTCACTCTCTCTCTCTAATATATGAGACTTTGACTTGCGTACTGAAGCTGATGACCCGATTTTAGACCCTTCCAGGCTTCCACGCAGGCCACAATGCCTGGTAAAAAAATAAAACAAAAGAAGAAAAAAAATCAACCCACAACCACAAGAACACCATCTGTACACGATATTCCACATTTGCTCAAACAATTCCAAGACGCTCTGTTGATATTTTTGGGCTTGGACCTGCGAGTAAATTTCATATTTTTTTGGGTAAAAAAATTTAGATAAATTGGAGTGTTAGGATAAGACATGCCTCCAAACTTGTAAAGATTTAAATCAACCGATCAATTTTTCTATTTCATTTCATGCTAAGAAAGCCACAAGTCAGTTTTAAATTTTACTCAATCAGTTAAGATTTGATCATAATTTTAAACTACGCGATGAAATTAATTTTTTTTTATGAACTCATCAAATTAATTCAATTTACCACAAGGGGATCAATGACATTCTAGAAAAGCAAGCTATAAATGAGCTTGTTTTGTTAAGGTACTCTGTTAAATAAACCTGGACAAAAGAATATATTTGAATAAAAAAAATAGAATCATCCTTCTCCTTTTTTTTTCCCTTGCTCTTCGCCGTGCAACTGCAGTTTCACTCGAATATAGCAGAGGCTCAAATTCAACCCTATTTCAGAAATTGGGGACTTGGAGTGGAAATTTTTCTGACGCCCCAATCAATTCACTCTCAATCTCCGGTTCCATTGATCAAGTATAATCGATTTTCTTCGATTCGCTGTGATTTGTGGCCACCATAAAGTAAAAGATTTGCAGGCAAATCCAGAGGGACAAGAAAAGTGAAAGTAACAAAAGAACGCCGCCATGAGGCCTCAGAAGAACCCGATCCACGCCTTCTCAACATGGGTCAGGCGACAACCGCCCAAGGTGAAGGCTTTTCTGGCCGTGGTCACCGGTATGGCGGCTCTTGTGTTGCTTCGAGTCATTGTTCACGATCATGATAACCTCTTCGTAGCAGCTGAGGCCGTGCACTCTTTAGGAATTTCCGTCCTCATCTATAAGCTTATGAAAGAGAAGACATGTGCTGGTATGCAGCGTTGTTCTTCAACTGGGATAATCTCATTTCTTGATTGATTTTAATATTTTTTTGTTGGGGTGAGATTGCCAATATTGTCGTGTTGAAAGGTTTTTATCATAAGCCAGCATTTGGTTTGGCTTTAAACAAGAAATTTTCTTTCTCTTTTTTTCCCTTACTTGGTTTTGACAATGGTGTTGACCCAATTTTCCTGCTCATTTGCTTGGTGCATCCTCCTTCCTATCTTTTTGCGGTAGACATACAATTGGGAATTGTTTTGGGCATTTGAAGTTGCCTCATTTTTAGTTTGATGCTCAAAAGTAGTCTACTTAAGATTAAAAGATCAATCTTTTCGGATTAAGATTTTCATATGTTGTAGCTACGTTTGAAAATGCGGCCTACATGATTGAGACTGGCTAATGATTATCCATTTCCTCTTTTTTTAGAGGCTACTTATTCTTTTGTTTACACAAACAACAGTGAGCATGCTTGTCCATATCATTTTTATCGTGACAGTTATTTTCTATTCCGAGTTTCTCTTGATCTAATCCAATTCGTCGAGAATGCCCTTCACAAATATCTGGATATTTGAATATTGTAAAGATCGTTTCTTTGTCCATGTTTGTAACTTTAAGACCTTTTCTTTTAAAGCTCTGTAGGGCTAATCAAAACTACTGATTCCATGAATGTTAAGTGCCTGGATATATATGACTTTGTTTGGAACTTTTGGATTTTTTTTTAATTGCCTCACTCAATTTCTTGGTAATTGTTATTGGATAGAAAGGAGACTGATGTGTTATTGTTTTATTGTGCTGATGGGTTGTTATTTTGATCTTGCTAATATTACAGGCATGGTATTTTCTTGATAATGTCATCTTTCTATTTGAATAACATATATTATTTTCATTTTGCCTTCCATCACAACGCTTAATTCTTTGGAATGACATACAGGACTGTCCCTTAAATCCCAGGAATTAACAGCTATCTTTTTGGCTGTTAGGCTGTACTGTAGTTTCGTCATGGAATTTGATATACACACTCTACTTGATTTAGCTACTTTGGCGACAACTCTGTGGGTCATTTTTATGATACGTTTTAAGCTCAAGTCTAGTTACATGGAGGAGAAGGACAACTTTGCAGTATACTATGTGGTAAGCCCCTGTCATTTATACTTATCCAAACATCAGAAGCTTCATCCATTTTATTTGCCTTTCTTGAGGATGATTGTAACTTATAATATTCTGTTATCACTTTAGTTTGACGTACTCTTATCTTGAATATTGATTGTAGGTGATTCCCTGTGCTGTGTTAGCCTTGTTTATTCATCCATCTACATCTCATCATATATTGAACAGGATCTTTTGGGCTTTCTGTGTATACCTAGAAGCGGTTTCAGTGTTACCCCAACTGCGGGTCATGCAGAATACCAAAGTATATTCTCTTAACTCAAACTGTTCCTACAATCATAGGATCTACTCTGTTAACCTTTCCATATAACTCACTTCACGTTATACTTTCAGATTGTTGAGCCATTCACAGCTCATTATGTATTTGCATTGGGTGTAGCGAGATTCCTAAGCTGCGCTCATTGGGTTCTTCAGGTACAATATTGTAAAGTAATTTACACGTGCCTCTAATCTTATTGATCAAGACTTAAATGTTCACAATTAAGTTGATAAATTTGGGTTTGGACATTTAAGTTGATAAATTTGGGTTTGGCAGAATTTTTATGGTATAATTATAGCAATCCTCCTTTGCATGCACATCTAATTTACCTTTTCAATGTTGTGTGTTTGGAATTTTGAATTGTCATAATGCATGTAAAATCCCTTTGGCTAAGATATTACTAACATGTTACTTTCTTGTGACAGGTTTTAGATAGCCGTGGGCATTTGTTGGTTGCCCTCGGATATGGTTTATGGCCATCGATGGTTCTCATCTCAGAAATTGTCCAGACTTTCATCTTGGCAGATTTTTGCTACTACTACGTCAAAAGGTTGGTTGTATTTTACAGCTTTTTTGTCATCTTGCCACCTTTCCTTCGTGGGCCCATGAGTTTTAAGGCCTATTTATACTGTCCTTAAAAATTAGAATACATGAGTCAATCTTCTGAAAATATCAAATGTTTGCTTGGTGGTGTTCATCTTAGCATCCTGGATCCCTTGACAAACGAGTTTATGGTCCTTAGGAGCTAACGGGTGCTCTTGAATAAATATTAAATGGACTCAAAATTAGATTGTTTGTTTACTGAGTAATATTTTTGGACATAATTTTAATCCCTATTATTTGATCCATCGCAGTGTGCTTGGGGGACAGCTGGTTCTCCGTCTTCCCTCTGGAGTGGTGTGACTGAAGATCTTCTGCGATGAGCTCATTCTCACTTGGATTTAACTTAATCTGTCAACACGTTTGGTCATCCTCGCTTCAAGCATTTTGTGTTGATGCACTTTTAGGTGTCGGTGTCTCATGGTGCGAAAGATGATTCTTTCTTTCATGCAAAAAAAGTAACTGAATGTTTTTTTTTTTGGGCCCAAACTGAATGTTTACGTTTACACCTACAGTATTCTGTAGTCTAACATACTTTATACACAAGATTTCTAATTGCTTAGACTGTCAGCATTCAGTTTCTTCCTTTCCTTTTCCCTTTATTCTTCTCCTTTTTTAACGTGACATGCTCAAGCTTTAATTACCTTTCGCAGCAAGTGTAACTGTCTTACCATTCCCATACTGTTTCTTATACGGTGAAGTCACAGAATTGAATAATGAAGACGAGTTGGAGATAAAACCAAGAACTTGTTTCAAATAGTTATTCATATAAACTTGCGGGTGTTAAAATTATTATTTTAAAGCTTAGAACTGGCGTGATTTAAAGTGATCGATCAGGCACTCAAATTCTTAGCAAGGATTCCCTCAAAAGTAATACCAGGTCCAAAAGCCAGAATCAATCCCCATTCAGCAACCTCTTTGCTATCCCTCTCCATTTTGAGACCCTCCTCCATCATATACTCCAGTACATACACTATAGTGTTACTACTGGCATTTCCATAATCCATTAAAGCCCTTCTACTTGCATTCAGCTTCTCAGGCATCAAATCAAGTCTTTTCTCTATCCGATTCAAAATTGCAGGACCACCTGGATGAACGGCCCAAAACAGCTTGTTGTAGTCATCCTTGTCCACGTTCAACCCAAAAGCATCTGCCATTAACATGTCACAGAACCCTTCAATGTTATCTTCAATTTTCTGAGGAAGCTCTCTCTCTAGCTTGAAGCTTATCCCTTCTTCTGTTAACCTCCCATCAATTATCTTGTGTGTGTGTGGCAGAAACTTCTGCGCTGCTGTGTGAAGCTCGAAGAGAGGTCTTTCAATTCCCACTATAGGATCCGACCCGATTATCATGGCTCCAGCACCATCCCCAAATAGTGCCACCCCAACAAGATCATAGGGTCTATCAGCACTAGGTGGTTTGAACCCGATAATTGTAGTTTCGGAAGTAGCTAGAAGGACTCTGCTTCCCGGGTTGTTCTCTGCTATGTCTTTTGCGACACGGAGGCCAGAGACACCTCCAGAGCATCCCATGAAATAAAGCATTGTTCGTTGGGTCTGAGGATTCAGTCCTAGACCTGTTATGCAAAATAAGAATCTGAAAGATATTAATTATCAGTTTAATTTATTCTCTCCTTAAAAATTTGCAAAAATATAACAAAATTCCAACACATCTTTGAGCCGTGGTGACTAAAGTAAAATACAAGAGTGGAATTATGAAGATTCACCCTAAACATTATATGATCTTAACTTGATTCATTGTGAGGGATTTGAGTATTTCTTATTGTGCTATTAATTCTGCATCACCTGTGGCTAGGTAAAGGTCACCACCGGGAAGTCTGGCTTCGCTTGAAGATACATAGACCAAGTGGGTTATGTCTGATAAAGGCCTGCCCCAGTTCCTGACACAAGCTTGGGACGCTTCAATTGCCATTTTTGTCACTGCCTCGTTGCATATTTCTAGCCTTTGCTTTACAGTTGGAAGCCCTTCAAGCGCCAGTTCTGGAAACTTCTTCAGTATCTCCTCACACATCACCACGTACCTTGTTTTAACTGTAGTTGTCTTGCCTGTTCGCTTACACCATAAACTCAGTGAACAAGCCAAGCATCGTTTCACAAAATGCCATGATTAAAACATTTTAACATGATAGTTAACAAGACTGTGAAAGCTGAGTCTTACAGAGTCTAGTGAGCTTCTGCTTGAGCTCAGGATTATCGCAATTGGTGTCTCTGAAATAGCCGTCAACTAAATACTCCTGCATCACCAGTTGATGAGGAAAAGCTTTGCCAAGAGCTAAGATCGTAGCCTTCCCAGGGTTAGCCTGCTTTGTTACACCTTTCTGAACAATATCCTCTTCTCCCATATTTCTACTCCTTTCAATTCACCTGCAGTGAATGTTCTCCACAGAACCGACGCATTTATATACGACAAGCATGTCCACGGTTGGACTATTGGGTGAGACATGAAGGTTGCAATTGTTTTATAAAAGTGGATTAGATGGAAAGCAAGAAATTCATGGAGATTATGCTACTAGTTGGTGGGTAAGTGTATGGTTTCAGTTTTAGGTGAATTACATCCCAATGAATATGAACATTTCACTTTCACGTGTATTCAATATAAATGTTTGCAACGTCTCTTTTCAGAGTTTTCGTGCGGCTCTAATGGTATAACTTCTGCTCTTAAAACAATGGAGAAACAGCAGAAAATCCAATAGCAACAATAATTTATCAAGAGGGCGGTAGTTATTAAGCTTTAACGATGTCAACAACGAACCACTCGATCGTATTAGTTATCATGTCCTCATTATGAGTTTCACAGCTTACATTCAACCGGCAGGTGTTTGGTTTTTTTATTCAATGTGTTTGCTTTAATGAAAAGGATTTTAACTGTTTGAATATGAAATTTTGAGTTTGTATAAATGCAAAGAATGTTTTCGAGAAAGCTTCCCTCAATTAGACCTGTTAATGGTCAAATCTGATTCAATTGATAACCATGTCAAAACAAAATTACTGGAGGTAGTAAATTGACCATGGCTACCAGCTAACATGAGCTTTTTGATCCGATCAACGTGAGGTGCTTTGATCAATGTAATACAATAAGTAAAACATGCTACGACCTTCTTGATATAGACATACAGCAATCATGAACCTTAATAAGGAACATCCATAATAAATTTAGTTCCTCAACCATCATTTCTTCCCCATAAATAATCTCCAACAGCAACAATGAACCCTTAGGCTTCAAGCAATCAACCAATATATGTCAATGGACATCGGGAGGATGAACGCCAGCACTTTGGCTAGCACACTTTATAGCAACCACTGCGATATCTATCTTTATCAACATACAAATTGTTGCTATTTCGCATAAAAAGCAGAAAATCCCAAACAAATGTAGTGTTATACAATATGCAACATTATAATATTAAAAATCGGCTGTCAGGCGTAATCGATTGTTAAAGTTCGGATAGGCACTTTCCACTGATAAAATTAATGACTTTATCCACGGCCTCTTCAAGTGCAGCAGTTACAGCAGCCAAATTTTGAAGGAATTCTTCTGCAGTTGGCTTGTCGCCATCAACAATATCGGTTACTGCTTTTACAAAAATTGCAGGGACCTTCAACAGATCAGCAACATAGGCAATGGCAGCTCCCTGGAGATAAGAGCTCAAATGGAGATTAAATGCTTGATTCAACAAAGCAAAACAGATATAATGTAATAGCTCGTCCATTGAAGTGATTTAGGCTTAACTGAAAAACGAGGTCTAACATATAGCAGAAGACAATGCAGAAAGGAGCATGGTGCACGACAACAAAAATACAGAAACACAAATTAAGGAATTCAAAACAATATAGTGTTTAGTGCAGGACAACTTGAGATGCAAATAAAGTTAATGGACGAAGCAAAATGTAGAAAAGTTTCGGCTATATAAGAGACCAAAACTCAGTCCTGATTTTCATCAATTTTGTAATTTGATTGACTTCTTTAGTTGGGAAATTGAGGGAATGGATAGTTAGGGTTCGGGCTAGGGTTTACAGTTCATAGACTTTGCCCTTGAATAGGAGATAAAAAAGAAGGGAGGAGAGAATGTTTTGACAAATCAAAGTTCAATGTAGAATTGGGCGATGTCACCGATAATCAGCATCTTCTTCAAACTTCTTCATACAGCATAGCCTAATATGACATTATAGCGCAAATATGAAAGCTTTCCATTCTATAAATATGTAAATTTCTTCTGACCAAAAACAAAAGAAATGACGAGGGAAAAAAAAAGAAGAATCAGTGGATTTCATAAATTGCTAATAGGGGAGCAGAAAGCCTTTCTAGTGCTTGCTTTATAAGAGATAGGACAAAATAGTTTACCTCCATATCCTTAACTGTGGCATCGTTTGCAATGATGGATGCTTCATCCTGTTGTGTCATATCTAGAGAGTCACCAGTAGACAACTTGCCGACCTGAAATATTCACACCCATTGTTTAAGGTTAAACAATAGCCTGAAGTCATGTAAAGGCTTGATTAGGAATTCCAAAGAGTTAAGTGGGTTGTAGTGGAATGGAGGGGAACGGATGAGGGATATGACCCACTCTATCCATTGCAAGTTATATGAAAAAAATGAAGGGCACCTCACTCTCCACTGAGTGAATGTTAGATGACATGAGGGGAATAGGGTGGGTTTGAAGGGTGAAATTTCCAGAATTATCTTTGTGATGTTAATCTTTTCCCAAATAAAGAAAAAGGTGAGTGGAGAGGAATAGAAAAGGGAAGCAAAGAATTGTAAAGAAATAAAAACCCAAACCACCCGATTTCGAGAGGTTTGATGTGGGAATAACATGAAATAATATAATAAATCAAACTGTGCGAGCTTAGTGCGAGGGCATTTGCAAAGGTACCTATAAGGGCGAACTGAAGAGCACTGATGTGAAGCTTAGTTAAAATAGCCAAGGAGAAAAAAGGTAAATTGGAGGACAAGGAGTGTTTCAACAGATTATTATTGTGCACTTCACAGAGAATGCACGTCTTGTTCACTGCATAACTTTTAATCATTTCCATGAAACTATGATCCAGATCTCATTCAATAGTTTATTATGTTCACTCAACAGACTCCATGAATGGCAATATAGAATTAGGATGCAGCACAAAGCTCAGTATGTTGACTCAAATTATTTATCTAGACCATGTTAATTATATATACCAACTTGGAATATAAGCAGTTTAGCACATAGTACCTTCAGATTAAGTTCCTTTACAAGATTGGGTGTTTCAAAAGCTTTACGTGAACCAACTCCAAACAAATCATAAACCTGCAAAAAAAAGTTAAATATTATTGTTTGCTGATAGCACAGCTTAAATTGCATGCATAACTTGATAGGCACAATCATATCATTTAGTATGCAGAACCCCCTCCCTGCCTTTCACTTTGAGGATATCTTATTCTCCATTCTGTTATTACTCTCTCACTCTCTCATGAAATTCTTTTACCATTGAGAGTAATATTTCTTATCTTATAATATCTACCTACAACATGTAGCTGGAAATGCAAATATAAAGACATAAAAAAACTTCTTGCTGCTCACTCTCACATACATGTAATGAATTTAAGTCACAGAACTCACAGGTATGGGTATTCTTCTGTCATGAAAAGCACAATCTGATACTACGAAAACATCACTAATACTTGCTCCTTTTGCCTGAAAGCATCCATGAAAAGTACATTAGAAAACCATGTTTACAAAGACCCACAGACGCGTGCGCACAAAAACATATGCATAGAAGTGCACATATCCACATCAAAATCTTTCCAGCAACATGAATGACTCTATAAGGTACTTGGCGCATTATAAAAATAGTGAGAAACCCTTTCCTCCACAAGTAAAAGCAAGATTAAAAACTCAAGTAGAGAAAAAAAATTGATTATAGCAAATATTACCATGAGTAGACTGATGAGAAACAAAGAAACAAGATTCCGTATTGAACGGATCCAAAGCTAATAAATCAAAAAGATTCAAAGAAATAAATTAACATAATATGCAACCTGATGTTACGAAAAATACTAGTAGTTAAAGAAAAAATCATGTCAAATTTGTTGAGAGGGGTCGATATTTCCTACCTTGAAGCCACCAGCAGTGCCTGCATTTATGATCAAGTCTGGCTTTAATGCTTGAATGGCAGCATATGTTACAAGAGAAGATGATACCGTGCCTATACTATCAACCCCTGAAAGAAATGGGTGCTCAGAACATAAAACTCCCACAGACTAAACTTGTAGGATTTAGACGGTTTAGGCCTCCTAAAATTAGCAAATCAAATGGGCAACAATGCAGCGGGAATATTCTGGTACTAGAGATGCCCGTTTTCATTTTAGTGGAAATGATCAAGATTTTATTAGCAAATAGCAACACAAATTCCCTGATTGTCACAAGTCTTCTATCTAAGACCAAACACATCATAGTCAAAAAGTAAAATGTTGAAAGCTTTACTTTTTTTCATCATAAGATAAGAAGAATCAAAAGGAAAATTGAGGCTTTTTGGCTAATGTCTGCTAGAGGTATCTATATCCTTTGACAAGTTAGTCCAGAAGAAGAAGAAAATAAGCTGGAAACACAAAAGCTTACCGAGAGTTGGATCTTTTCCAGGCCAGATTAAATTTATATTGAGATCTTTGTATGTACCATGATAGCGAACCCAAGGGACCCCCTGTGGAAACCTGCACCATTGCGGAAAGACATGTAGATATAAATATATGAAAAGCATCAAAATCCACAGCAAGGGTCTATTTTACTTCCATCCACTCGATAAAGAGGAAAAAGAACAAGTCAGCTCTGCACATTCATGCGTTATTCTAATAAAAAAAACCTTGGATACAATTTTTTAAGTGTTTATCATCAAGTTATGCAATGAAAATAAGATAAGCAAATATTTTCTGTGGTTCACAACTGCTTCTAAACACATTTCTCCGCAGGTAATGAAATTTACCTGGTCCTTTTCTTCAGTAAAAAGATGATTTAGTCATTGAAAGATCATTCTTCACCCCAGTTGACCCTCAAGACAAAGCATTCCAGTTCAGTCCCTAGAAGATCCCATTTCATTCAACTTGATCCTCCAAAAATCCCTTAATTTTGTTCCCCAAACATTTTTTTCCTTTCATAAGTGTTTGGAGCTCCTTGTTATACCAAAAACCATCCATACAAAAACGTCATTTTGAAGCTTAACATGTCTGAGAAAGTGCATATCAATCCACGCTTTGCCTAATGGTGGGATATTTTCATTGAGAACATGTTTAGAGGATTAAATAGAGGCTTCATCTTCAATGAATGTAAGTACTAAGTCGTACAAAAATCATTTTTAAGGGCCCAATTAAGAGAAAAATAATTTTTCAAGACTAATCAATTATTTCGTCTTTCAAAAGTTGGAAACTAGCAAGCTATCCTTTTTCTCCCCCCTTTTAGTAGAGGCCAAGGTTAAAACCGCGCAGCAAAAATAAAAAAATAGGACTATGTCAAAACTAACTGCAGGAAAAAAGTTCGAAACTAGCTATGTAAGGATCACAATACGCTAAAGATGTTCTCTTTCCGCGCTGAGCCCGACTCAACAACAAAAGGTCAAAACACTTGTGTGTCTGGACTCGAATAAAACAAAGAAGGTGATCTACAAACATCATCTAAAAGCATTCTAGAAATTGTGAGAGCTAAAGCAATGATCAATAAGATAAACACCTACAAAGAGTTAGTGTCCTCGGTGAGCTGGAACCTATTCACAACAGGAAGCGCCTCAGTCTGCATCGCTGTTGATCCAAATTAACGCAGTCAACAACAAAAACAAAATCGCCAAAAACAAATGAGGCATGGACAGAACAGAGATTGCAGAGAAGAAGGCTGAGGGTGTCGGTGATTGTTGGAGATTACCAATGATGAAGACGATGTTGGAAATAGGTCGCTTCTGAGGTTGATCAGCCATGGCTTCCTTCCCAGCGTCTGATCGGTCGCCAAGAAGAGCCACAGCTGCTTCCAGAGTCCTAAGGCCAAATAAAGCCCTACGCTATTGTCGTTGCGACTTTCCTTCTATTTTGCCGACGACAGCCTTTTGAGTTTGAGGGAACTGAAATCAGTAGGCAGTGAAGCAGTTTTTTATGGCAAATTATTTTGAAGATAACTCCTGTCTGTGCAAATTTAAAGGGAAAAATGCTTTTAAAAGGAGATTTGAGGAATCCACAGTATAAGATGAAAATAACAGTGTAATATCTGATATAAAGATGAAAAAAAAAAGTGAGTATTAAGATGGTTAGGCCAATAGCTTTTATTAATGTTTAAAAGCAGTGTACAATGAGCGATGGAGGGAAAGAGATTAGAAGAAGAAGATCAAGAGTTGTTCTTAGTGATCAGATCAGATCTCCCTCTCCATCACAGATTAGCAAAATAAATAGATTCATTCATGATTTGTTAGCCGTTGAACAGTTGCAATATTGTTCCGTGAATCTAGGCAGCGTGGGTGCTGAATCCGTGGGTCACAACGGTCTGGTCCGATATTCATGGGGTCGTGAGGAGGTTGTGGATCAGGGGACGAACATTTGTATCGCTGGGGGTAGACAGTGCTGATGCTGGTCGCAAGCGTAAGGCTCATAGCAAGTCTCGGTCGCAGAGATTGTTGCTGGGCCTCGTCCTGAACTATCGTTACCAGTTGGGTCGTCGTGGCTACTTAGGCTGATTGAGCCCAAAGTCATTTTTTGAGCATACAACTCCCAAATCAAATCAATAGTATTTTTGGAGGCTAAAAAAAAAAATCAGTGCCCAGAGGACTAGTTCGACTGGTTGAAAATGGGGACGGCAAGGCGCCGTATACCTACCATATCATGGACTCGAATCCTGGGAAATCCCTTAATCCCGGGGGCGACTCCGGATTAGTCTGCACCCTTTGGGTGTAGGATACCTGGAGAGGAAACTAAAAAAAGAAAAAATAAGTAGTATTTTTTTCCCAAGAAAATCAGTAGTATTTGTTTTCACTTTTCACGCATACTATGTAATGAAAGTCTTTATTTTTTTCTTGAAAAGTTGAAGATATATTTGTTTATGGGAAAATGACCACAAAATAATATTTGAATTAGCAAAAACCCCAAATGCTACCATAAATTTACTAAAGAACCAATTGGTATTAGGTAGCATTTGGGGTTTTTTATATTTATGTGAAATGACACAAATGCCTCTTATGTATTTAAAAAATAATAATGAAGCACTACCGCTACCCACAGGAGCTTCGGCGACCATCTGGCTCCAGGGCGGCAGCCACTGGCTGAAGCTCCGGTCGCTGGTTATCGGAGCTCCGGTGGCTATTTTTTTGGCACAGTGGACTTTTTTTAAAAAAAAATTAAATGGAAGCCAAGGTGGTAGAGGTCTTGACTCCCCAAAAGTTTGATACCATTAGGCTACCAAATCACTTTGATAATATACTGTATGTAAATATATGATACATATAAGCAATTAAAGTTTTACACAGTGACAACTTTTATAATGCGAATGATAACATTTGTAAAGGTATTGACAACTTCAATAGTAACATTTACTATACTCAACGGTGTTGTCATTACATTTGTCGAAGTTGTCAATACCATACGAAGAGCTATCAACAGGGCAACAAAGGCATCACAACAGAAAAGTTGTTAGTAGTATAAGAATACTTGTCAATCCCTATACAAAAGTTGTCAATGGGCTAAGAACACTTGTCAACTCCGACAAACAAAATGACAAATATTTTTTGCAAAATTCTTAATCCATTGAGAACTTTTGTATAGGGATTGACAAGTGTTCTTATGCTACTGATAACTTTTCTGCTATGTTGCTTTTATTGCCTCATTGACAGCTCTTTGTATGGTATTGATAACTCCGACAAACGTAATAACAACACCGTTGAATGTAATAAACGTTGCTATTGAAATTGTTAATACCTTTATAAATATTGTCATTCGCATTACAAAAGTTATCATTATGTAAAACGTTACTTATATGTGTTATAAATTTGCACGCAATATATTATTAAAATGGTTTGGTGGCCCAATGGTCATCAAACTTTTGGGGAACCAAAGTGGGTGGGATCAAATCCCACCTCCACTACTTTGGCTCCCATTTAATTTTTTTTTTTAAAAAAGTTCACTGTGCCAAAAACCATCCACCAACTGTCGGAGCTCCAGTGGCTGGCAACAGGAGCTCTGGCCAGTGGTTGCCGCCGGAGCTTTGATGGCTGCCAAGGATGCCTCATTATTATTTTTTAATACATGAGGAGTATTTGTATCATTTTATATAAATATCAAAACCTCTAAATGATTCCGGGTAGCAATTAGTACTTTAGTAAACTTATGGCAACATTTGAGGTTTTGCTAATTCAAATATAATTTTGTGGTCATTTTCCCTTTGTTTATTGGTAACTAGATTGAGAATCTTTTGGCAAAAAAGGAAAAAAAAAACTAGATTGGGAATCTGAATCTCTCCATGAGGCAAATTTTTCTTAAATAACAACTATTTTTGTTTTAAATTATAAATTGAAATTTGAATTAATATTACTTTTTTTCTTAAATCAGGAAATGCAATATTTATTCCTTTCATATTTTAATTGAATTACATATTCATGAAGATAATTAAAACCGTACCAAGTGATGAACGTTGCAGGGAGTATATCTCTTCTCTACTATAGAATGTAGGCTAAAGTAGCGCTCATTTCATTCCTCCCCTTAATTTTGACCAATTCATTTAGGAAAAATTATATTTTTATCCCCAATTTTTAACTTACTTATAATTTGGTCCCTCAAACTAATAAAAAATGAATTTTCAAGTACCCTCAACAATTTTTCTATGAAGATTTCAAAAATTAAGTTTATTTACAATAATTCATCCATTTAGAGTTAAAAATGTCACATTTTCTTTTTGGGTTAGTTTAGGGTAAAAAAAAAATGAAACATTTTTATTGTATCAAAATTTCATGAAAATAACCTCTATAGCTCAATTTTTCATGATGATTTCAGAAATTAAATTAATTTTTTAAAATGCATCGATTTGGATTATAAGGCCACATCCATTCAAAATTCATCCATAAGAATAAAAAAAAATATTTTGAAAAATAAGATATGGCCTTTCTAGCCCGAATGGATGAATTTTGAAAAATTAATTTGATTTTTGGAATCTCACGAAAAATTGAGTCATAAAGCTTGTTTTTACGAAATTATGATACAATGAAAATTTTTCATTCTTCTGACCTTAAACTAGCCATGAAAGAAGATATTGTCTTTCTCATCCTAAATGGATGAATTATTAAAAATAAATTTAATTTCTGTAATCCTCATAAAAAAATTAGTGAGGGGACTTGAAAATTCTTGTGTAAGGGATAAAATTATAAGTAAGTTAAAAGTTGGGAACAAAAAGATAACTTTCTTCAAAAGAATTGGCTAAAAATTAAGATAAGGAATGAAATTGTAACAAATTAAAAAGATGAGGGATAAAATTACATTAAAAAAAGATTAGGATGTTAAATACATGTGAAAAATAACATTGGGATGATGGACACTACTTCACCCTGTAATGAATGTATACACAAAGCTCAACACCAGTAAATTATAATTCTTGGAGGAGTAATGATGAAATATGATTAGGCTGAGCAGGAGCATGCGGTGGCATCATGTGTGCACATGAACTCGGTCACATCCTCGTAGACACCGCGAATCTTTGCCCTCAACTTCCCACATGGCCCACTCATTCTTCGTATGACTCCCACATAATCTGTTCCGTTTATAATTCACCAATAACATGCCTTAACCCATATAATTTGTTCCGTTTTTTTTTTTTTTGCCAGCAAAAGATACAATCCGGAGGAAGTGACAGTCGGATTTCTAGCCAGACATGTAGGGTTGTAGCAACCAATCAAAGATGGATTATTCAATCTAATTTTTTCTAGTTATATGGAAGAAAATTATATTCAAAGTACTATTAAATACTAAATGTAAATAAATTTTTTAACAGAGATTCAATTTGCGATTTTACGAAAGATTAACTCCTTCAACTATATCCCATCCTTTCTTTAAACCAACAAAAAGTTGGTGCGATTCAAATTCAAAACAAAACGATGGTTATTGGGAAACATATAGTGTGACTCAAACATATTTTATGTTTAAACTGTACTTCTTTGCCCTGTAGATTCATTATGTAATAGTTTAATTTTTTCATACAATTGTTCCTGCCGATTTCACTAAGAATGAATCTAGCTACAGCAAAGAGCAGCTGAAGGATGTTGTTCAGTAAATGGAAAAATGGAATGTGAATTTAAGAGGCCAAAGGGGAGGCACGAATCCCAGAATATGATGATAGATAATCGGATAATCCATAATAGAGGTGAACAAGAAGGCATATACAGTTCAAGCGTTGGCAAGTGCAACAAAAATGGAGGGCTCTAACACTCTAAAGATGAAGAAAGATGGCGAGGAGCAAAGAGAGAGAGAAAAGAGAGGGAATAGAATGAAAGAGAGGAGCAATGTTGGGCAAGGCAGGGAAGTTATCGGGCAAAGGCATTTGACAGTCTTCTCCATTGAAGTAAACTCTTCTGGGAAAAGCCCAGCCATTGCTGAGAGTGAAGCTATGAAGGTCCTTCTTTAGCAGCAGCTCCGTCGTCACGTATCCTAAACGATCCTCATCAGAGTGAACAAGCTCGGAGTTGTAGTATTCTATTCCCCAGAACAATGCCACCCCGTCTGCAAAACTCAAACACACGACGCTAATCAATCAATTGTGGCTGATTGGATTGGCTGTGGAGAATATTGATTTTACGCAATAGAAAAAGTCATTAAAGCGAGTGATTGAAGGGTAATTTAAATAAATACTAACAATATCATATTATAGGTATGATCAAACCCATAACATTTTACTTATAGGAAGATGCATACACCTTAGGCTGTAAGACTTTTGACTCATACCTATTATTTTAAATTTTAGTTACAGTTCATGACCCTCTTTGTTAGCAGCATTTTTTTTCCCTTTTTTGGTTCTCAATCAGTAAACCGCAGCAATGCTTCTAGTACAAGTAGCTCACGCTAGCTAACTTACACAACTATGAGTGAATTACGTATTCGTACTATTTTCTACTTATGATGATTAATTATATTTATTATATTGAAATACTGCCTCTGGTACTCATGAGTAATGATCCAAGGTGGAGGGACTTGCTTGCCAAAATTTTGTCTGCTCTGTTTTTTTTTTTTGGCGGGGCGGGGGGGTTGGTGTTTGGGTTTTCCACGGGCCTTTTTTGAATAGGTTCAGGTTCGTTTCTCATTTCTATTTTGCGACGAACTCAACCATTTCCCTCTCTGCGAAATCCTCCGGTTTTCCCATCACTCCTGTGAACCTACCCATGCTCCGGAATCTCCGATCCCGTCGTCGCCTCCGTTACGGCGCTTTCATATGCGCTGCCTCCTCGGCCCTTCTTCTCTTGCTCTCTGTGTCTCTACTCTACACACGCCTTTCTCACTCCAACGCTCACCTTCACAGTTACCTCCACCGAAACCCCAGACCTTCGCACGAGATCAATTACGACTCCCTCCTGTCAGATTCCATCAATGACGAAATCTTGGGCAGCGAAGACAAGATCGACGCGCTCGATTTTGTGGAAGAGCAGCAGCAGGAGGTAGATGATCTGAAATCTGTTGACGTCGATGAAGAGGATGAACCGTTCGGTCAAATCAAGACTAGTGGGTATTTCTTTGATCATGTTAGCGGGTTAATCCGGAGAGCTTTTAACAGACGTTCGATTGAGGAATGGGACGATGGTCAAGTAGGGGTTTTTCTGGGATCTGGGGCGGAGGATCGCAGCAAGACGGCGTTCGGCTCCGATGATGTACCGGTGGACGAGGAGGTGAGGAGGAAAGCAATGCAGGTGATGGGGATAGAGGATTTACTCCTGTTGAAGATGGGTAGGAGAGTCTCGCCTCTGAGAGAAGGTTGGGGTGAGTGGTTCGATAAGAAGGGTGACTTTCTGAGGAAGGATAAGATGTTGAAGTCCAATTTGGATGTTCTTAACCCTTTGCGTAATCCACTTCTGCAAGATCCTGATGGAGTGGGTGTGACCGGGTTGACGAGGGGTGATCGAATTTTGCAGAAGTATTTGCTAAACGAGTTTAAAAGAGTCCCATTTCCTCGTAAGAAAGGTTTCGATGTCTCCAGGGGGGCTCATGGATCTAAGTGGCTAGAAGAAACTAGAACATAAGGTTTAAAATGACAAGTTTTGGGGAGTAGTGATGAGTATTTTAAGAACAATTAATGAAACTAGTGGTGATGCAGGGAGTTCTGATCTTTTGACATATTCGACCTAGAAGTATCATTTCAGAGGGGGGAAACCTGCTGAAGGGAATCTGTAGCTGAAGCACGGCTTAACACCATAGCAACAGGACACTTGGATGTTATTTAGTGAAGCATATGATCAATGAAATATTCTGCATTAAGTACCTTGAAAGCTAACTGTGGGAAGCACTTTGCTGTTGAAGCTATACGTTGTTGTTGGCTGGCTGAAGCCAGGATGTTGAACCAATATATTCCAGTTTGAGTAATTTCTGTTCCGGATGTAGTTAGAAATTGTAAGTTTCACTCTCCAGTGATCCCTATAGTTGTTTTTAATATGCCAGTGGACTCGAATTGGGCACATGTTGTCAGTGCATTGCATTATGTCGTGGTCAGTGTCATAATTTGACGGTGATGAGAAACCAACTGGCCTGGTTA
>QFDD01002045.1:0-18907 GCA_006871305.1 Vachellia collinsii | reverse complement strand
TAAAATAATTGTCTAGGTATGATATATTCCTATTTATACTAGATACTAGTAGCCCGTTTAAGCTGCAATTTTTTTAATACTATCTCATATGTTTAATATGGTTCTTAATATAAGGTTTAACTTGTAGTCTAATTTACACTATAAATTTTATGTTATATTTAGGATAGGAGATAGAATGAGAGTTAACTGATTAATCTATAAATATCAAATAAATTAGTCAAATTAATTATTTGTAATAAATTTTTGTTGGTCTTCCTAAAATATCATTTCTAATCATGGGAAACTTGAGAATCAAGTGCGGGGAAAAAATTATAAATTTGGGAAATTTTGAATAAAAATAAAACTCCTCGTCGAAATAAAAATAAAGGATTTTTCATTTATATAATTCGATTATTTGTATCTTATAAAAAAGATTAAAGGGTAGGAGTGTGTGTATGTTAATTTTTGTCTGTTCAAAATTCAATTATTGTAAAAGCAGATGAAGCCACATTTCAAAATGATTTCAGAAAATGATGGATTGATATTATGTATTGATATTTTACGTAAAGCATCATCCACACACAACACAAGTTAAACCACTCACAGCTTGCATATAATGCATTGCTGCTGAAAAAACTTATTATGACGTGTGTGTAGATTTTAAAGTCATTGGGCATTTATATCATTTATTATTTATATCATCTTTAAAGTTGATTGATTCAACAGGTTGTGAATCTGCAAGCAGAACTTTCTTACTTGCAAGGCCACCTTGCTGCATTAGAGCTGCCCCAACCGCCACCGCCGCCGCCTCCGCTGCCACCACAAGCGATGCCGACGCCGACAGCTCTCTCAATCGGCAACATCCCGTCCGGCACAACCTCTTCTCTCCCGGTGACATATGATTTGTCTTCTCTTTTCGATCCGATGGCCCAGACTTCTTGGGCCCAACCTCAACGGGCCATGGACCTTCGCCAATACGGGCTTGGTACCGGCTCATTGTCAGCAGGCGGCGATGATCTTCATGCCCTGGCAAGAGAATTGCTCACCAGACATGGCTCTCCTTCATCTTCAGCACCTATGGCTTGTTCTAAAGCCTCCTCTTCATCACCATCACTTTCCAAATGATGATGCTTCTGTATCATCAACAACCAATCTTGGTCTCCACTTAGGAGAAAAAAGGGGTTTTCCTATAATTTCTTAAATGAATTCAAATTAGCTAGTAGTTATAATAACTGTTCATTGAATCTTATTTTCTTCATTCCAATTCCAATCCCCCCCCCCCTTTTTGGTTAAATACTAATTAATGAACTTATATTATAGTGTAGTCCTCCATTATTGATTGCTCATTTTCATTATCATTTCGTGCTTGTCCTAATTAGTAACTTCACAGAAATTACATAATTACTCTGCAGAGTTTATTTTATGATAGCAATATAATTAGAGACAATAGAAGGACAATATTTCTTCATCCTTTTCCTAATATGACCTGATTTTTATATAAAGGTGTCAAATCAATTTTTGTCAAACACATGTATCTTTTTATTGGAGGCTATTCTATTCGAAGCACAATCGAACTTTGAATGGGAGCACCTATCCCAATGGGTATTCGAATCTTGGTTACTCATTTCGTTACAAAATAGTCCGTTCCGTTGGATGTAACCCTTGTTCCTATTAAATTTGATTTAAATTTCATAGTACTAATGTTTATTCTATCTTATGACACTACAGCATCATAATTGTGGGCCAACGTTTCCTTAAAATACACATAATTTGGGCCCTCCTATCACTTCACACTATCAAATCTTGGGCTTTCTTAGTTTTTTGGCCCAACATCAATTTTGAGCTGCCAAAAACCCAATATTTCACCCTGGGATCCAATCCACGATTTTCTATTTATACAAGAGCTTTCATGTTATTAACAACAGAGCCATTGACACATAATCCCCTCTTTTGAAATATTGAAACTTGCATGCTTTGTCACTCCATCGGGAAAAGAGCTCATATTTAGAGTTTGTTTGTCAACCACTTTTAGAATCACTCTCACGCAAAAGAGATAAAATTCCTTTTACATACTTATCTCAGATTGCGTACAATCACTTTTCAAAAGCTAATTTTAAACAAGTTCTTAGTACATGATGTAAAAAGCATTGTCTCAAATAAAAAAATACATGTGTATTAGTGCAAAAAAAAGCTAATTTTGGGCTTTCAAAAACCCCATATTTCCTCACGGGATCAAATCCACTATTTTCTGTTTATATGAGAGCTTTCATGTTATTAACTACCCCTCTTTTGAAATATCAAAACTTGCATGATTTGTCATTCCACTAGGAAAATAGCTCATATTTAGTACGTGATATGAAAAGCATTGTCTCAAATAAAAAAAATACATGTGTTCCAGTGCCAAAAAAAAAAAGCATGCTTTGTGGCCCTTTGGTCTTACTCTAATTAATTGAATAGTAATCAGATAAAGCGAAACCAATGAGACTCACCTTTTTGGGCATCAAGGGGGATTCAAGATTTGACACATCATCATAGTATCAAGCCCATTCAGAATTTCGAAAAAATGACTAATTAATTTTTAGGGTAAAAAAAAATTACTTTACTCTATGGACTCGTTTGATTCTTTTGTTTTTCTATGTTCTTGGAACAATTGTGTGTGTGTGTGTATAATGGTGAAGTGAAAGGTAAAAGAATGATTTGCTTTGTTCTTACAGTTGCCGTTAATAAAAACATAATGTTATCGTTTCTTTTAATTATAGAATAAAAGGTAATGAAACATTGAAAAGATGTTCCCATTTTTTTTTTTGGTTTTTTAGAATATTTTATTTTTTTATTTTACAGAACATAGACACACTTTCGATTTTTTTTTTTTTTGTGAAACACCGTCCTGGTAATACAACACCTATTAACAACCTACTTAACCAAACTTGAAGGGTATGAATGCTGTCAACATAGATAGGGTTGTCCCTTCTTCTAACTAAAGCGGTTTTTGGGACTCAAACACATATTCTCATCTTTATGAGCGGTGAGCTCACTTACTAACTTGACTAACTGTCCTTTGATAAACAAGTTTTTTTTTTGTTCCAAAACAAATTAGTTCAAAAAGAAGAAATCAAATAGTCTTCTATATGTTAAAGACTTTTTTGATGATCTTGGTGGCTTTAGAAGCCTTATTCCACAAGCTTCTCAACCAAAGCCTCAATCGTTGATCACATCATATTGACAAGCCTACATTTCAACTTAGGATGTAAAAATTAGTTGAAATAGAAATAACTTTTAACATCTTTAATCCCAATAAACCCTAAATTATTGATAACTTTCTTGCATGTATTAAAAATGAATAGGCCCTAAATTTTATTGTTCATGGTTTCATGAAAAAAAAAATGTTTATCTGATTTTTCTTTGATGGCTTGTCCATTTTTCCTAACTTCTCTCTTAATTCAAAGGAGTTAAGGACTTACCTTTCATTCCTCTAGGGAAACAAAACATAGCAAGAGTAACACAATCAAAACAATCCTAGGGTCAGGAATCTCATATTTTCTCTAATGCAAGGCCTTGGTGAACTTAACATTTTTGTTTAATTTTATTTTTATTCAAAGAAATAATTTTCTTGCGAAAGTGCATGTAACCTTTCATTGAAAGCAATTACGTTCGAAGTACTGTCAGATACTAAATTTATGCACTCCTCTCAACAGAGATTCGAAACATTCATTTGCCATGTTGTAAAGGACTAGCCCCATTTGTTAAACCCAACCATGTAAGTAGTTAAAAAATAAAATTAAATAAAAGTGACCATATTAAAGATGAAAGTTGGCTGATTTGGGCCCTTGTCCCCCAAAATCCCAAGTGGTGGGCCAAATTTAAAGCCTAAAAGTCTATTATCAAATTTGGGCCCAATAATTTGCCTTCCTATTACTTTCTGTTGCCAGAGACTTCTATTTCCTTCTTTAAGATGGCGTTATGACTAAGGATTCGGTCTAACTGAAAGGGTCAATCATTCACAAGATGATAAAGTAAAATTTAAATTTTGGCTATAATATATTTCTACATTTACTATCTAACCATGCTTTGAATGTGATTAATTGTAATAGGTGGATACATGTGTTCAACAAAAAAGAAAAGTAGAGGTTATAAGGCAAAAAAGCCCGTTTAATCTTTCAACTTTATAGAAGGTTTTGTTTTACTTCTTTAATTTTATCAAGCTTCTATTCAATCTTTTAATTCCAATAACATTAACTGAAAATGTTGATATGAAATTTTAAGTGTTGACAAAGTATTCTCAAATGCTGTTATACTCCTCCGGCCATAATATAAGTTTCACTTGTAAAAAGTAAACAATTAATGTTTCCTTAAAATTTTGAAATAATAAATTGATAAAAATATAAAATTCTTCAAACATACTCTCTCTCTCTATTCAAACTGATAAATAACTGTTCCAAAGTTGTCAGTGGGGAAAATTCTAAAAAAATCGGCAATTGAGAAAGGATACAAAGGTGTTAGAAGATTTCATAATGATAAAGAGGTGTGAGATCTTAAAATGGGATTTGCAAATTGGAAGAAAAAGACAAAATAGGGAGAGAAAAGACTGAGATGCCCTTAATTATTTTTAAAAATTTTCAAACCACTTCTCTAGAGATGTCATTAGTCGTTAGCGGTGAAGCCTCCTCTATTGGCCTGCTGAGAAATTATTTTGGCAAGTGGTGGAGGTGAGATTTGAACCCACCATACTTGCGCCAATGCATTTTAATATATATTATGCAAAAGCAAATATAAGTAAACTCCTTTATTTTGACTCCAGCGTTTTCAGAAGTTTTATTAAAGCATTCTCCACATTTTATTAGGTATTACTAACTTTTATTTATTCAAGTAACCAATTCACACTTTCAAGTTATTCACAAATTTTATATAATCATTACCAACATTTTATTAAATATTACAAACTTTCGTTTACCAAGTAATAAATCCACATTTTTAGGTTATTCATAAATTTTACATAAGCATTTCCTACACTTCATTAAGTATTACCAAATTTCGTTTACCAAGTAATAAAGCCGCATTTTCGTATCATTAACAATTTTTGCTAAAGCATCCCTCACTTGTTACCTAATTAAATAAAAGCTGGTAATAAAAAATGAAATGCTGAGAATGCTTTAACAAAACTTGTGAAAACACTAGAGTCAAAATAAAGGAGTTTACTTATATTTATTTTTGCATAATACATATCAAAGGCCACCAATGCTTTTGGCATGCAAGTATGGTGGGTTCAAATCTAACTTCCACCACTTGCCAAAATAATCTCTCCCTCTTGCGGTTGTCACCGGAGCTTTGGCATCAGAGGTCGGTTGTTGCCCATAAAAGAGGGGGCTTCAGTGAAATGGTTTTGAATTTCTTAAAAATAGATGAGTGCATTTCGGTCATTTCCCTCTTATTTTATATTTTTATTCCAATTTCAAAAATTCCATTTTGAAATTTCACGCCTCTCTCATTTTAGAATCTTCTAGCACCTCTATGTCCTTTCTCAATTTTTAAGTTTTTTTTTCTTTGATTTTCCCTTGTTAGTATTTCTATTTATTAAGTCCTTTTGCAAAATCTATGAAATAATTTTTTTTCCAATAGTCTTCTCAATAGAAAGTTGTTCATTGATTGAGAGGGGATGAAAGTAGAGCCGGTAATATGGGTTCAACCAGCGGGTTGGGTTGGGTTGGAAAATAAGCGGCTCATTTAGGTGTGAGTCTTTTTGGCTCGCACCTACCAACCTGCGGGTTAGCCCGGCAACCTTTTTTTTTTTAAAATTAAAATTGTTTTATAAAAGATATGTGGATAACATCTAATCATAAGGTAAACCTAATTAATATTGTATGTCTATTGATAATTTGATTAGTTTATATTTAGTTTAAATCTAATCTTATAAAGTGCATTATATATCTTTAAGTTGTATTATATAAAATTTGAATTAAATTTTTTATGTTTAACTGATGTATATTTATTAATTAAATTTATGAAAAAAATTTATTTGAGGTATTGAAACAAATAAAAAAGATATTTTAAACGTAAGCTAAAAAAATATTGAGTAAGAAAAATATAAAAAAATTTTAAAAAAAGGTGGCGGGCTAGGTTGGGATTTCCCAACTCATATGTAAGCGGGTGTTTTGAGTCCATCTCAACCTGCGGTGGGCCAACCCGCACCCTGCGGGTTGGCCCGCATTACCAGCTCTAGTTCCAAAGGATTTAAGGGATATTATTTCTAAAAGTGAAAAGATCAAATTACCCTCTATCGAGAGTTTGCCTCAGCGAACTAAAATAATCTGTATTGACAGCTGAAACACTTTAAATAACAACTTGAGTATCACTAATGATAAGTAATTTGTTCTAATGTTACTAACTTGTCAATGACATTTAAGGTGTGTTACTAGTTTGTTATTGATAATGCTTATGTTGTCATTTAAGGTGTTTTAGTTGTGAATACATATTTAATATTTGTAGCTCACATTTTGTCAATTATGTAACCAAAATCATTAAATTGTCAATACATATTTAATGATGTGAAATCAAAATTTTTTGAGGAGTAATATTGATGTGATCATATTTTAATATGATTTAATTACGCACTTTTAATGATTTTTTTATAGTTTACTTGTCTCATTTTTTGTTAATTGGGTTAATGGCATTTTTAAATTGCATAGTATAGATCTTCAATTTTCATACTTTGCATTTTACATATAGAAACTCTATTACTTATTGTTGGTGATGCTTAAGTAATCATTTAAAATGCTTCCGTTGTTAATATAGAGTTTTGAATTTACCGGGGAAATTTTTAAGTTGGCCAAGGCAAACTTTCCACCTTTGAGATTTCATATTAATTTTTTAATTTTGAAGGAGTTTTTATATATTATTTTCTGCTTCTTAAAAACCGTGTATAATTTTCCCTTTTTCTATTTGGCTGAGGATTGAGTGAGTGACAGGGAGGCGGCAATAAAGACAAGACAACAATTGCTTGTGAGAGAGCTGACGCGGGGGAAGCGGTAAATTTATTACGTATCATGCTTTTAATAAATTACTCACACTTAATATATTGATTTATTAATTTTGTATAATTTACATACTTTAATTAAAATTATTTAATACATAATTATATTCAATGAAATGACATTTTGTTTGAAAATATTAAAATAAATTCACCAAAAGGAAAATATTAAAAGAATGTTGAGAGAAAAATTGATACTCTAGACAAAGGATCTTAGTACTTTATGTATTTAAAATTGATCCAATTGAGTTAAATCAAATTGATCCAAATTAAACCAACCTCAACTCATTGAAATTTTGGGAGAATGATAATTAAAGGGCATGAAAAGGAAAATTACTTAATTAGTATAAAATAAACATTGAGGATCATGTAAGAAAATTAACATAAAATGAAGACCTTCAAATTGTAAATGTAAAAGTAATATATATATATATATATATCTGCATCGATTCATTTGTGGAATCTATTTATGTAACTTACTTCACTACATTTGATCATGAATTAACATGTTAATATATAAAATATTAGCAACTAATGATATTTATCTTTTTTTTTTTCACTAGTGAAGGATAAAATCAAATATTTACCTAAAAATTTATTTACCCTTTTATCCCATCTCAAATTAGTATGCTTTAATGATATTATAACGGTAAAAAACGTGTGTGTAATGTCACAACTTTTTTTTTTTTTGAGAAATGCAATATGAATATGACATGTAAAATCTTTAAATTACTTGTAATTTTAGTTTCTTAATTTTTTATTGACAGAATATTAACTCAAATGCGGTCTAAGAAATGAAATTTTGTTTCACCGAAATAATAATTAAAAAATAAAAAAGACTTTTCAATGATAATTGGAAGAAAAGTAGAAAGCAGACAAAAAGAATTATAAAGCATCATCCGAGATCTGCCCTTAATTAAGCCATCCTACTAAAGAAGCAATATCTTCCAAGTTCGTAATTGCCCTTACTCCGATCACTTTATTACGAAGAAACCCAACTTACTAACCATGAATGGAAGGGTATTTCGGTCAATTCACAACTGATCTTGGACTTTCGATGAGCCAACCTGAACGAGATCTCAAATCCGACCCTTCTTCTCCATCGTTACGCTCAGATCCCCGGAAACGCACTTGCTCCTCCATTGATGAAAGAATCGGGGGCCATAATAGGAGCTAGGGTGCAACCGCATAACTCACTGAGTTAACTCGCTTTGCCATTGCTGAAGCAACTCACTGAGCTCATGGAAAGATCTTAGCTTGAAGCGGATCCATTTTCTTTCTCCAATTTCAAGATCCCAACTGTCATCGAGTCAGAGCTCCTCCCCAGCTCGGGAATGGCTTCTTCGGAAGTCGATTCCCGTCTGAGTCAGGTCGTTGTCCCTGCCCTTGAGAAAATCGTCAAGAACGCTTCGTGGCGGAAGCACGCCAAGCTTGCTCATGAATGCAAATCGGTTATCGAAAGGCTCAACTCACCTCAGAAACAGGAGTTACCTGGCTCACCCTCCGATAACGAGCCCGAGAGTTCGGTGCCTGGGCCACTCCATGACGGTGGGCCTGTGGAGTACTCGCTTGCGGAGTCTGAATCGATTCTTAGCCCTTTGATCAATGCGGCCAACTCTGGGTTCTTGAAGATCGCTGATCCTGCTGTTGATGCTATCCAGAAACTGATTGCCCATGGTTATCTACGCGGCGAGGCAGATTCCGGAGGGGGCGGTTCCGAAGCTAAGCTCTTGGCTAATTTGATTGAGTCAGTGTGTAAATGCCATGATTTGGGGGACGATGCGATGGAATTGTTGGTGTTAAAGACGCTTTTGTCTGCTGTAACGTCGATATCTTTGAGAATTCATGGTGATTGCTTGCTCCTCATTGTAAGGACATGCTATGATATATATCTGGGTAGTAAAAATGTAGTGAATCAAACGACGGCTAAGGCTTCGTTGGTTCAAATGTTAGTGATAGTGTTTCGGAGAATGGAGGCGGACTCTTCGACCGTCCCAATTCAACCAATTGTAGTGGCCGAGTTAATGGAACCTGTTGAAAAATCCGATGCAGACAGTTCAATGACGCAGTTCGTGCAAGGTTTTATCACGAAAATTATGCAGGATATAGATGGGGTTCTTAATCCTGTGACGCCTGGTAAAATTTCTTTAGGCGGACATGATGGTGCATTCGAGACCACTGCAGTGGAGACCACTAACCCTACGGATTTGTTGGATTCCACGGATAAAGACATGCTAGATGCAAAATATTGGGAAATCAGTATGTATAAGACAGCATTGGAGGGAAGGAAAGGTGAGCTGGTGGATGGGGAAGCCGAGAGAGATGATGATTTGGAGGTTCAGATCGGAAATAAGTTGCGGAGGGATGCCTTTTTGGTGTTCAGAGCGCTTTGTAAATTATCTATGAAGACGCCTCCCAAGGAGGCATCAGCTGATCCGCAGCTGATGAAGGGGAAGATTGTGGCATTAGAGTTATTGAAGATTTTGCTAGAGAACGCTGGAGCTGTATTCAGGACTAGTGAAAGGTATCATTACTTATTAGTCAACTTGTTACTTTCTTTTGTTTTGCTCGACGAGAATTTTACTTGGAACGTTTTTAATGTGAGCGTTTTTATTAGGTAGGAAAAGAATATACCTTGGTCTAATTTTGTTGATAGGCAGCATGCAGTTCTGCACTTTGCTTAATTTTGAATATGTTAGACACCACTGCATTGTCTGAAAGATCTGTTGAATAGATGTTGCTTCCACTGGTGTATATTAATCAATTTGAAGTGATATCTTGAAGAAATTGTGCATGGCGATTGGAGAGGAGTATGATTCTACATTAGTACTTGGGGTCGTCTTTATTAAACACAAATTTTATGCATTATTAAGTAAAGGTCATATGTTGGTAACAAAAAAGAATTTGGGAGGTACACGACAATAGATAGAGCATGTTTGGGATACATTTTGAAACGATAGTTTGGCTCCAAAACCATGGTTTTAAAAAGGGGTAGATAAACATGCTTAAAGAATGTAAAATAACTTTTAACTCTTAAAATCATGTTTTTATGTGAGTCACACAAACATCCTCAGATTCTTCAGAATGGTTTTTAACTTTTAAAACCATGGTTTTCCAAAAAGCTATTCTTTCTAGCTTTTTCAGAAACTATTCTTCAAAATTTATTCTTTAAAATAACTTTTACGCAAACCGAGATAATTTATTTTTCAAAAGCTAATCCAAACATACCCTTAATCTAAAGAGAAGCGTGGAATAATTTTAATCTGAAACTTACTATTTCAGTATTCTTTGGTTAGACTTTATTTGTCTGATGGTATTCCGCTTTGCAGATTCTCTGCGGTTTAAGGAGTTCCATTTAAGCATTCAAATAGAAATAATCTCTGTGCGTATTTGTTTTTTTTTAACACTAAAACTATAGTCAACTGTGTTGGAGTACCGGTCACCAATGTCTACTATAGGATTTGATACTTTAAAGTAGCTTGGTGCAAGTATGCTGAGCTTAAGGGCACATTTTGTTTATGTTGACACATGGATCCTAGTCTCACATTCTCTCTTTTCTATAGTGCTTGCAATAAACTAGCAACGTAATATCTTTGAAGTCCTGAGTTTTGTAATGGATATTTATTCAGTTTTTCACTGCAATATGGGTGAGCACCTTTGACATTCTGACCACAAAATTTGGGATTTTGTTTTGATCTTTCACAATTCCAAATTTATGGACTTCCAGAATTTACATGCAGCGACACCGTTTATTCCTTGTCCATTATCCTGCTTTTACCTTCTGTAATATGCAATCTGGACTTGTTAGAGATCTAAGGTAGAGGCTGTTGGCATGGTGTACCCATATAGCAAATTTACATCTGCTTTCCTTTAAAATTTAATAATCTTTATTTGATTTACCAGATGCAACTTGAAAGTTACCTTTATATCTTTGTTCTCCTGCATGTTGTTCCTTCAGCATCTTGTTGAGGAAATGATTAAAACATAAGAATGATTGAGGAAATGACTAAATCATTTATAAAATGCCCTTAACTGTTCAGAAAGTGCAGCAGTTCATTCTTTGCTTTGATATTTTTCAGTGTACATAGACTATTATTCTTCTGTGAAGTTTAATTCCTAGATTCTTGTCTCTTAAATGTGGAATGGCCTGTTGCTTTTCAGTTTAAATTATTAATTTAAACTCTCACTGATGAAAGGTAAGGCAATCTTTCTGCACTCTTTACAAGTTCGTGATGTGGTATTTTCCTCCTATTTTATCTTACAAATTTCCTTAATGTTGATGAAGAATAGTAATATTTGTGTTTGCTCATGACAAAACAGGTTTTTGGGTGCCATCAAGCAGTACTTATGTTTATCTTTGTTGAAGAATAGTGCTTCAACTCTTATGATAGTGTTCCAGTTATCTTGCTCTATTTTCATCAGTCTCGTATCCAGATTTAGAACTGGATTAAAAGCCGAAATTGGAGTATTTTTCCCTATGATTGTTCTGAGGGTTCTGGAAAATGTAGCTCAACCTAATTTTCAGCAAAAGATGATTGTGCTCCGTTTTCTTGAGAGGTTGTGTGTTGATTCACAGATATTGGTGGACATATTTCTCAACTATGACTGTGATGTCAATTCATCAAACATATTTGAGAGGTGAGGTATTTTTTTTTTTTCCAATTTGATTTACTTTTGTGTATTACCTTTTTAGCATTGCATTCCTGGATCAATTTAGGAACCACTTCAGCTGGTGTGGGTGTGGTTGTTATTCAACATAATTTTTGCGTTTCTATGTAATTGTTTTGGTCTTTGTAGGATGGTCAATGGACTTCTTAAAACTGCTCAGGGTGTCCCACCTGCTGTGGCAACTTCACTTTTGCCCCCTCAAGAGGCAACCCTAAAATTTGAGGCCATGAAATGTTTGGTTGCTGTTCTAAAATCAATGGGAGACTGGATGAACAGACAATTGCGCATTCCAGATCCTCACTCAACCAAGAAAATTGAAGCCAGTGATAACAACCACGAAACTGGAGGCCATTCAATGGCAAATGGCAATGGAGGAGAAGAGCCTGTTGATGGATCAGACTCGCATTCTGAAGTCTCTAGTGAAGCTTCTGATGCTTCAACCATTGAGCAACGCCGGGCCTACAAACTGGAACTTCAGGTGAGCGAGTGCACAGGGTTTTAAGAATCAATCATGTCTCTGTTTTTGCTTTAGTTTTTCACCATCCATGAATCTAATTCTAAGTTTATGGCAGGAAGGTATATCTCTTTTTAATAGGAAGCCTAAGAAAGGAATTCAATTTCTCATCAATGCTAACAAGGTGGGTAATTCACCTGAGGAAATAGCATCTTTTCTAAAGGATGCGTCTGGGTTGAACAAGACTTTGATTGGTGATTATCTGGGAGAAAGGGAAGAAATGTCCTTGAAGGTTATGCATGCATATGTTGATTCTTTTGATTTTCAAGGGCTGGAGTTTGATGATGCAATCAGGACCTTTCTTCAAGGCTTTAGACTGCCTGGTGAGGCACAGAAGATTGATCGAATCATGGAGAAGTTTGCTGAACGCTATTGTAAATGCAACCCTAAGGCCTTTTCTAGTGCTGACACAGCTTATGTCCTTGCTTATTCTGTCATAATGCTTAATACTGATGCTCACAATCCTATGGTGAAAAATAAGGTGTGCTCATATAATCCTTATATTGGTGCGCATGTGTGATTCTGATTGTTATAATCCTACATGTGTATCATACATTTTTGTCATGCAGATGTCTGCTGATGATTTCATAAGAAACAATCGTGGAATAGATGATGGAAAAGATCTACCAGAGGAATACTTGAGGTCGTTGTTTGAAAGAATATCTAGAAATGAGATCAAAATGAAAGATGACAACCTAGCTCCACAACAAAAGCAGGCTGTGAACTCTAACAGACTGTTAGGCTTGGATACTATCCTGAATATCGTTATTCGTAAGCGTGGGGATGACAGTCATATGGAGACCAGTGATGACCTTATCAAACACATGCAAGAACAATTCAAGGAAAAAGCTCGGAAGTCTGAGTAATTTCACTCATATTTCCTGTTTCCTAGAAGAGATTCTTCTTTCTCAATTCTTTCCCTGGTCATGTTCTCCATTTCTTCCATTCTTTTCTGGCATGAAAATCTTCTGTCTCCATTTTTATTCAATTCAACTTCTGGCCATTTGTTTGTCATGCCAGTCTTCTGAGTATCTGTTGCCTGCTAACATAATGCATGAATCCGACACGATTAATTCTAATTTATTGGTGCCTCCTTCAAAGTGAAAAGAAAAAACATTAGATTTCCTTTTTTACATTTTTTCTGTTGCAATTTGTAGGTCGGCCTATTATGCAGCTACGGATGCGGTAATCCTTAGATTTATGATTGAGGCATGTTGGGCGCCAATGTTAGCTGCCTTCAGCGTTCCTCTTGATCAAAGTGATGATGAAGTTGTAATAGCTCTCTGTCTTGAAGGCTTCCGCTATGCTATTCATGTTACCTCTGTGATGTCCATGAAGACTCATAGAGATGCTTTTGTGACTTCATTAGCCAAGTTTACCTCCCTGCATTCTCCTGCTGATATTAAACAGAAAAACATAGATGCTATCAAGGTTAGTATACCTTTTCTTGCCCTCTCCCATTAAAGGGTTAGAACTTTAAACTTCCTATTGGTTTATATGCAATGTATTAAACTGAAGTTATTGTCAACTATCAGTTCTCCTTTTGTTGAATGTTTTTTTCATAGTCGTAGAGTTAGCACCTGTTTTAAAAATGCATGGTGATTTAAAGGGTTATATACTGAACTTCCATGACGTCTTCAGGTCCATGTTTGCTCATTGCTGTGGTTCACACATTTGATATGTTGATTCACTTTCATTTTCATCCATGATCACTAGTGCGTCCTTTTTCATATTTATGTCAAGGTTCACTCAAACAACCCTGCTAATTTTTTTTTTTGTTGCAAAATGGACCTTCGTTTGTGCAAGCACTTGAATCGCTACAAACTGAAAAAAGGATGACCGTTCTAATTTATACTGTTCTGCTGAAGTCTTCCCATATTTGTTGAAAATTAGTCTAGGAGCAATGTCTAAAGACATGGTATAGCCTGTTAAATGGAACCTCGTGTGTTTTTGGTCCTTAAATGATAATTTGTTGTAGATGACTTTGGATTTCCCATCTGCTTTATTGATAGGCTATAGTCACTATTGCTGATGAGGATGGGAATTACTTACAAGAAGCTTGGGAGCATATCTTGACATGTGTTTCCCGGTTTGAGCATCTACATCTTCTGGGAGAGGGGGCTCCACCCGATGCTACATTCTTTGCCTTTCCTCAGAATGATTCTGAAAAACCAAAGCAAGGAAAATCAACCACTCTTCCTGTTTTAAAGAAGAAGGGACCTGGGAGGATGCAGTATGCAGCTGCCACTGTGATGCGGGGTTCATATGATAGTGCTGGTATTGGTAGTAACACTTCTGGAGTCACGTCAGAACAGATGAACAACCTAGTTTCTAATTTGAATATGTTGGAACAAGTTGGAAGCTCAGAAATGAATCGGATATTTACTCGGAGTCAGAAGTTAAATAGCGAGGCCATAATTGATTTTGTCAAGGCTCTATGCAAGGTCTCCATGGAAGAACTGAAATCTCCATCTGATCCACGGGTTTTCAGTCTTACGAAGATTGTTGAGATTGCGTAAGTATTCTCTTTCTGCTATTTAATACATGCTTGCCTGCTTGTCCTCCCTTGAGTCCTTTTCTGTTCAGGCAGAAGGTATTAGGATTTTTCCTCAGGAACAAAGTAAAACTAATTGCTCTTTGGCTGTGTTTTTTGAGGCAGTTGCTACACCCCCTCTTAATGTGTAGATTTATTAACTTTTTGACCCTTGTTCCCCGTAAATTTTCTCATCACCTGTACAATACCTGACCTATATTGCAATATTCCATAATGTTTGGTCGATCAATTCAATTAGTTCGCCTGCTCAACTATAGCAAAAGTCTCATGGGATACATCATTAACCTGATGGTTAGTGCTCAATTTTGTGAGGGGGTATTACCATTGCCCCCAGACTAAATGTGCGAAGACGGCAGTTGATAAAAAAGAAGTTGGGGCAGGGTTTGGTTATATTATGATTGAGTTTCATAATTCCCCGATGTTTGTACTCTTCTGTTTAACCTTTTATTGTTTGGCATGATTATTGTTCAACAGGCACTATAATATGAACCGCATCAGGCTTGTGTGGTCTAGCATCTGGCATGTTCTCTCTGATTTCTTTGTAAACATAGGCTGTTCTGGGAACCTTTCAATTGCAATTTTTGCCATGGATTCTTTGCGTCAATTGTCAATGAAGTTTCTAGAGCGTGAAGAGTTGGCTAATTATAACTTTCAAAATGAATTTATGAAGCCTTTCGTCATTGTTATGAGAAAGAGTAGTGCTGTTGAAATTAGAGAACTGATTATCAGATGTGTATCTCAAATGGTTTTATCTCGTGTCAACAATGTCAAATCAGGATGGAAGAGCATGTTCATGGTAAAGTTGATAAATCCCTGTAGTTTAGATGGATCTATTTGCATGAAATTTTAGTTTTGATGTCTGCTAAAGTGCCACTTTTCACTATTTGTTTGTGGGCTTGATTTCAGGTATTCACTACAGCAGCTTATGATGACCACAAAAACATTGTGCTCTTAGCCTTCGAAATAATTGAGAAGATTATTCGAGACTACTTTCCTTATATCACCGAGACCGAAACCACCACCTTCACAGATTGTGTGAATTGTCTAATTGCTTTCACCAATAGTAGATTTAATAAAGAAATTAGCCTAAATGCCATTGCTTTTCTCCGGTTTTGTGCAACAAAACTAGCGGAA
The DNA here is from genome assembly GCA_006871305.1 of Vachellia collinsii. Taxonomy (NCBI): domain Eukaryota; kingdom Viridiplantae; phylum Streptophyta; class Magnoliopsida; order Fabales; family Fabaceae; genus Vachellia; species Vachellia collinsii. The sequence continues at coordinate 3,034 of QFDD01002045.1, read as the reverse complement.
GGAGACCTTGGAGCTTCTTCAAGGAATAAGGACAAGGAAATGTCTGGAAAGATTTCTACACCTTCATCACAAACAGGTAAAGAGGGGAAACACGATATTGGAGAGGTGACGGACAAGGATGATCATCTCTATTTTTGGTTTCCTTTATTGGCCGGTGAGTATAGTGTAATATTTGTAGACATGACTTTATCAAAATTGTGGAGCGTGGCTTGTGAGACAAAATTAACTTTCGTAAATATGTGCAGGTTTGTCTGAACTTAGCTTCGATCCTAGGCCAGAGATAAGAAAGAGCGCCTTGCAAGTTCTGTTTGAAACCTTACGTAACCATGGACACCTCTTTTCATTAGGTTTATGGGAAAAGGTATTTGAATCAGTCCTATTTCCCATATTTGATTATGTGCGTCATGCCATTGATCCTTCAGGAAGTAATGCACTTGGGAATGAAGTGGAGACTGAAGGTGAGCTTGATCAAGATGCATGGCTTTATGAGACATGCACATTGGCCCTCCAATTGGTGGTGGATCTTTTTGTTAAATTTTATGATACAGTCAATCCACTTTTAAATAAGGTTCTGATGCTCTTGGTAAGCTTTATAAAGCGCCCTCATCAAAGCCTAGCTGGCATTGGTATTGCTGCATTTGTTCGCTTAATGAGTAATGCTGGGGAGTTGCTTGCTGAAGAAAAGTGGTTAGAAGTGGTTTTGTCGCTAAAAGGAGTGGCAAATGCAACACTTGCTGACTTTTCGTTCCTTGAAAATGGTGAGTTATTGGCCAGACATCAAGAAGATGATTTAGCTGCTGATGAATATGACAATGAACAATGTGAGTCTGGCTCGCCCGATGATAATTCAGAAAGGCAGAGGACTCATCAACTTTATGCACATTTATCAGATGCGAAATGCCGAGCTGCTGTTCAGCTTTTACTTATTCAGGTAGGTTCTCATTCTATTGCTTCAGACATGGTTAAAATTCTTCCAGAAAAAAAATGCAGTGTCCCTAGCAAATAATGCAATATAAAAATGCTCTAGTTAGAACCTAATGGACATGCTATTTTTGAAAGAGTGCATTTTTGGGTAAAATCATGCGTTGTATGAATACATGTTAATGTCCATTATCACAGTCATGCATGCCAGTAAAAGACATTCATTTGGTTACTGAGAGATGTTAACACTTGATGGAATAAACAGGCGGTCATGGAGATCTACAACATGTATCGGTCTCACCTTTCAGGCAAAAACATGGTAATCTTATTCAGTGCCTTGCATGACGTGGCATTACACGCTCACAAGATTAACAGCAACAACAGTTTACGTTCTAAGCTTCTAGAGTTTGGCTCTATGACCCAAATGCAAGATCCACCACTGTTACGCCTTGAGAATGAGTCCTACCAGATATGCCTTACATTTTTACAGAACCTTATTGAGGACAGGCCTTCTAACTATGAGGAGGCTGAGGTTGAAACACATCTTGTCCGGCTTTGTAAGGAGGTCTTGGAGTTTTACATTGAGATTGCTGGTTTCAGACGAACACCTGAATTGTCGCAAGGTGGGCAGCAGCCTCATTGGTTAATTCCTTCAGGCTCTGGGAAGAGACGAGAATTAGCCGCGCGTGCACCTCTTGTTGTGGCTACTCTTCAGGCCTTAAGTAGTTTGGGAGATTCTTCTTTCGAGAGGAACTTGGCACACTTTTTCCCTATTCTCTCAAACTTGATAAGCTGCGAACACGGTTCGAATGAGGTCCAGGTAGCTCTCAGTGACATGCTTAGTTTATCAGTCGGTCCTGTTTTGCTTCGTTCAAACTGATCTTGGTCATGCATTTCAAGGCGTAGGATATAATTTTTTTTGGGTCGAAGATTTTTTTTTGTTTATATTTCCCCCTCGTTTGATTAAATTCTCAGAAATAGTTTGATAGTAAAGCAGTTTTCTTATAGCTGTACCTTCCAAATCTTCTGTATTTAGAAGCCTATCTTTTCAAATCCGAATTCTGTGCATCGACACAGGTGGTTTAATGTTGCATGCTTACTTTTCCCCCCTCATTTTTGACATTGAGCTTTACTGTAGAATGATATCTATAAAGCTTGAGATTATCTTCATATCTTTAATGATTTTATCAGTGATGCTATTCTTGACTCCATTACTAAAATATCTAAAATCTATTTGTTATATGTAGAGAGGGTGACAGCTATGTAGCTTCGGTCCTTCAATTTGTTGCCTTGCATAAATGTTTGATTCATGAGCTTGCTATTGACCACCCAAATTGATAGCTTCTTCTTATGGGTGAAAATAATTGGGCCAAGTCATTTTTATGGTTTATCTTTGTTTAAATTCCAGCTATTAGATTTCTCTTGCGGCTTAGCCTAATAGATTGCTCATGGACTAGTCATGTGGAAGCAAGCCCACCCACAAGGCTATAATCTCATTATATATATAATGTAACCTTGACTGAAGTATATCACAGATAACAGTCAGCTTACAGGTTGAGGTTGCGATAACTGTCTCAATGAACATAGTTGATTCACGTTTTAATTATATTCAGACCCAAAAATATAATAACAAAATAAAAGGGTTGGACTGGAAAACCTGGGAACAAATGTATTGATACAATGGGCTGAATCAAAGACACTGGAAAGTGGAGACCGAATGGATAAGAAGTAATTGATATTTTCTCTTTTGGAGGCGCAAGTGAAGTTAAAAAGAGACAGATGGAAGCGAATTGTACGCTGACAGTTGTTTTTGTTGCCAACGACAACGCAGCTGTCATGTGGGCATCTCCTCTGAATCAATCATTCACATCTGTGTTCAATTAAATTTCAATATAGACTTTCATCTCATATAAAGTAAATGCAGAATAACTTTAAACGTTAGGAAATAAAATTATCAAGGCTAAAGTTATTTTTTTTTTATAAAATTTAGGAATTAATGTTTGAAATAGCTAAAATTATAATGATCCAGTTCAGGTATTGAAATTCGACAGAGTCAACATTATAGATATTAAGTTATATTCAAATAAAACTTTAAGATTAATTATCAAGTACA
>QFDD01002044.1:0-28966 GCA_006871305.1 Vachellia collinsii | reverse complement strand
CCATTCTCCTACACCTATGCTGAGATGGTAAATTGTTATTAAAATTGTTAATTGGTTTTTAATTGTTAATTGTTATTAAAATTGTTTATTATGTTTATTTAGGACGACGCAGCGAGGAGGGAGGGTTGGAGGGCCACATACGGAGATATGTATGTGGCCACCCACAGGCACAATGACGGGACTCCATTATCTGAGGAAACTGAGCAGATTATTGTAAGTATATTTTGTATTTTCTATAAATATTTAATGTTTATTGCATTTTATATAATTATTTAATATCATTTGTTTTCTATTTCAGGAGCGTATTCAACGAACTGACGCTGAGCTCAAGGTGTCCCAGGGGTCAGCCTTAGACCCCACTCTCTCACTGAAGACGGTGATGGAAGGGCGTGATCAGCACCCTAGGCGACTTCCAGGATTCAGGTTTGGGGTGATGAGAACCAGAGTCTTCGGGAGTAGCAGATATGAAGCTGGGACTTCATCTTCTGCTCTTGCGTCCCAGGCGACCACATCGGGACCCAGGAGGCAAGGTGATTCCGATGTGGACCAAGAGTCTCTACGCGCTGAGCTTAGAGAGGAGGTCCGAGAGGAGGTCCTAGAGCAGGTTGACACTCAAGTGGACACCCAGGTCCAGGCACGGGTCGAGGCCCACGTACAGGCCCAGGTGGAGGCCCATGCTCAGACACAGGCGTAGATGCAGGCGCAGATGGAGATGTGGAGGCAGGTTGCCAACTCCATTATCCAGATGGCCTTTCACCAGGAAGCTTGATCCCCAGCCTCCTCGGACAGATGATCGTCCAGACGGTCAGCACGACCCATCGCCTCCTCAGCCGGATTCTTGATCGAGTTTTTTTTTACTTGTACAGATTGTAAAAATTTTAAAACTGTTATTAGTTAAATTTAAAAATTTTATTTAAAAGTGTTATTAGTTAAATTGTTATTATTTGAATTTAAGAATTTAAATATTTAAATGTTGGAAATTTATCAATTTTACAAAAAATTAAAAGGAAAAAATTGTAGGTAAAAGTTAGGAAATTAGCAGCAGTTTTCAAACCGCTGAAAACGAATTAAGAACAAATAGCAGCGGTTCTTAACCGCTGCCAAAACCGCTGCAAAAACTAACGGTTGGATATTAGCAGCGGTTCTTGAACCTCTGCAAATTTGAAATTGAAAAAATCCCGCCACTGATTTTCAAATTTGCAGCTGTTGAAGAACCGCTGCTAATATCCAATCGTTAGTTTTTGGAGCGGTTTTGGCAGCGGTTCAAAACCGTTGCTAACAAACGACCGTTGGACACTTCCTACATAAGACTTATTTCAACCAGAAACTCATACTTTCTCACTTTCTTCTCTGATTACACTTCTAACATCATTGTTATTGCGCCTTTTTAATTGTATGCAATGGATAAATCATGGATCAAGCTTCCTCGTACATCCCCACGATATTTGGCCGGGTTGAACCACTTTCTTGATTTTGCTGATAGACACGGCAAGGTTAACTGTAAGATTTCTTGTCCTTGTCTTAAATGTAATTTCAAAAAGTGGCATGTTAAAGATATTGTTAGGGAGCACTTAATAGTTAAGCCGTTCCCTCAAACTTATAAGTACTGGGTATACCATGGAGAAAATGATAATGTTGTTAGAGAATCTAGTCCTGGAATCTCACAAATAGGAGTGCAACAATATCTTACTGGGGAGGATCCCATCAATGATGCACTTCGTGATACATTTGGGGTTCATGATGATGTAATCCTAGATGAAGTGCAAGGTCCAGAACCTCAATACATGAGGAACGAGGAAGCTCGTGCTTTTTTTGAACTTATGGCTGAAGCCGACAAGGCTCTATATCCTTGGTGTGTGAAATATTCAAAATTATCTTTTTTAATTAAATTGTATCACATTAAGTGTTTATGTGGTATATCTGATAAGGGAATGTCGATGATATTAGAACTGTTAGTCGATGCATTCCCAGATGCAGCGATTCCTACTTCGTTTTATGATGTGAAGAAAATAATAAGTAAAATGGGTTTAAATTGTGAAAAAATACATGCATACCCAAATGATTGCATGCTTTATTGGGGAGAGGATGCGACGAAAGAAATTTGCAAGCGGTGTAACACTTAAAGATACAAGCCGGAAGGAAAGGGGAGGAAGAAAAAAAAGAAGCCTGCGAAGATTTTGAGATATTTTCCTTTGAAGCCAAGGCTGCAACGATTGTATTTCTCATCCAAAACGGTAGAGCACATGAGATGGCATGCAGTTGAAGCGAATCCGGATGGCAAGTTACGACATCCACGCGATTCTGAAGGATGGAAACAGTTTGACAAAGAATTCCCAGATTTTGCGGCAGATCCGCGAAACATATGTCTTGCTCTTGCGATTGATGGATTCAATCCATTCGGTAACCTTAGCACCAGTTACAGTATTTGGCCTGTTGTGTTACTTCCTTACAACTTGCCACCATGGATGTGCATGAAGCAAAGCTCATTCATTTTGTCTATGATCATTCCTGGAAAGAAAGCACCGGCCAATGATATTGATGTCTACCTCCAACCGTTGATAAAAGAGTTGGTCGAATTATAGGTTGATGGGATTGAGACATACGATGCATATGAGAAGTCACTGTTCAACTTGCGTGCAGCTTTAATGTGGATGATAAGTGACTTCCCAGGCCTTGGAACGTTATCTGGGTGGAACGTACACACCGGACTTACTTGTCCCGTGTGTAACTTTGACGATGACTCACTGTGCCTTCCATACAATCGGAAGTGGTGCTTTATGGATCATCATCGATTCCTTGATCGGAAGCACAAGTTCAGATTGCAGAAGAATCGTTTCAATGGAAAACAAGAAAGAAGAGGACCGCCCATCGTTTTAAGTGGTTCCGATATTCTTAGTCAGCTAGATGCTGTTCATATTGAGTTTGGGAAGAAGGATGATGCAGATCGAGCAGGAAGAAGATCTCGTAGTACTTCAGAAGTTGATGCAGTTCAGCAATGTTGCAAGAGGAGTATATTTTTCAATATGCCCTATTAGAAGTTCAATATGCTACGCCACAGTCTTGATGTGATGCACATTGAAAAGAATGTGTGTGATAATATTCTTTTCACTTTGCTGAACTAATCTGGGAAGTCGAAAGATCATCTCCAAGCTAGGAAAGATTTGCAGTCCATGGGAATTCGTCAGGATGCTTGGGCAGACGACAATGACAAGTTTCAACCAGCAAAATTTACCTTAACGAAGCCGAACAAGGATATATTTCTCTCGACGTTGAAGAAAATTAAGGTTCCTGATGGATATTCAAGCAATATATCATGGTGCTTAGATTTACAGTCTCGAAGGGTAGTCGGATTAAAGAGTCATGACTCGCACGTCATTATGCAACAGTTACTACCGTTGGCACTCAGAAACACACTGCCTCTAGATGTGTCAACGGTGTTGGTGCAGCTTTGTTCATTCTTCAGGAAGCTGTGTGCGAAGATTCTTGTCCTTGACAAGTTGGATCAATTGTAAAAGCAAATTGTTCTCACATTATGCCATTTGGAGATGATCTTCCCTCCCTCGTTTTTCACTGTCATGGTCCATCTCACCGTTCACCTTGTTGAAGAGGCAAAACTTGGTGGGCCAGTTCAATATCATTGGATATATCCCATGGAAAGGTAAATGTGGCTTAAAATTGTATCGTACGCATTATTTACACACACATCGATAGGTCACTACTAATCTTCATGCTATATATTAACTTATTACAGGTTTTTAGGGAAGTTGAAGTCATATGTGAGGAATAAGGCATAGCCAGAGGGTTCAATAACAGAATGTTATATAGGAAATGAGGTCCTCAACTTCTACTCACGGTACTTTGATGACATCAAGACATCTTTCAACAGTCGTCCTCGTGTTTATGATTGCCCTGATGATGTTGGTCTGTCATCATTGACGAGTTTGTTTCCTCCTATTGGGAGACCAATTGGAGGACATCAATACTTCAACCTCACTTCTAATGAGATGCTGCAAGCACACAGACATGTCCTGATCAACTGCAGTTAAGTTGATCCTTTCATTCAGTGAGTATAATCAACACTAATTTGTAATTTTATAAATTCATATTATATATCCACTTATATCATGCTTAATCATAACAGAGAGTTCCAAAGTTATGTCAAGCGTCTACTACGTATCCGAACACAAACATCCGTTGACGTTGATAGAAGGGTGCATAGAGAATTTCCTGGTTGGTTTGCACGCCGAATACGCAATGACGACAACTCCTACCCAGTTGATTTGACATGCCTTGCAATGGGCCCCCTCTAGTATGCGAAACGGTTTACTGCATACAATGTTAACGGGTTCAAGTTCTGCATAGTTTCACGCGACCAAGGCTCTCTCACCTAGAATTATGGAGTTTTTGGCACTTTTGGTACAAGAAGTTACGTGAACAGCAGCGACGGTGACATGCATATCGGTGGCGTCCCCTACTATGGGAAATTGGTCGATATAATTGAAATGAATTATCAGGGGCATTTTACCGTAACATTATTCAAGTGCTCTTGGGCAAATACGACAACCTCTCGTGGATTCACTACTGATGAGTTGGGAATCACATCTGTGAATTTTTCAAGACTTATTCACACAGGTGACTCTCCAAACGATGAGCCTTACATTCTAGCATCCAAGGCACAACAGGTTTATTATGTGGAGGATGAGAAGCATAAAGATTGGAGTATGGTCGTTCATCTTAAGCCTAGAGATCTTTACGACGTGGGTGATAGCGATGAACACATTATCTATGAGGCGGAGCCATTCCATCCTACTGATTTTGAAAACTTCTTCCCCGAAGGAGATGAAGATTTACCACTTGTCAGGGCGGATGACGCCGAATAAATAATTCAGGTTAGTAATATATATATAGATCCAATTTGTTTCAAGCATTTTATTTTTTTTTTCCAACATAATTTATTAGTAGCGGTTCAAAACCGCTACAAAGTGACATAAACCACTACTAATAACAGTGACATAAACCGCTACAAATTAAACAGTTGCAAAACAGCGTGACCCAAACCGCTGCTAATTCCTGCCAGACATCCTATAAATACCTTTCCACCCCCATTTCGTTTCCTCCCCTCGTTTCTTTTCTCCCTCTTGCTGTGCACTCATTTTTGAGTGGTTTGGAAAGCTTCTGATGATGTGTAATTTTTGTTATAGGTATTCTTCTTAACCCTTTATGTTGTTATTGTATTTATTTAATGTTAATTGTCATTTGTTATGCATTTGTTTATTTAATTTATTAATATTGATTTTGGTGAAATAATCTTTTATTTTTTTTTCTTTTCAGGTACTTAAATCATTGCAGCAAATAATATATATTATTTAATTATTAGTACTTTATTTTAATTAATTATTCATCTATTATAAATTATAAATTACTTTCTATAATTGTAATAATTTTTTTTAATACTTAAAACATTATTCAGAATAAACTGTTTCTTTTTTAAAAAATAATTATTATTTTAGTAGCGGTTTTATAACCGCTACAAAAAACCTAATGCCAGAAATAAAACGGGTTTTTTAATTTATGTATATCTATATTTGTAGCGGTTTTTAACCGCTGCAAAATGTTGGCGGGGTTTTTAAATTTTGGCGCTAAACCAATTTTAAATTCAAAAATTAGTAGCGGTTGTAAAACCGGTGCAATTTTTTGCCCCATTTTAAATTTTAGTAGCGGTTTGTTGAGCGCTACAATATTTTTCATTTTTTTTCCATAATTACATTTTAGTAGCGGTTTTACTTCCGCTATAAATTCTGCACCGTTTCCGTTTGTAGCGGTTGCTAAACGCTTTAAAGTAGTAACGTTTTGTTTGTCTATGCATCGGTTCACTAAAATCGCTACTAAACCTGTTGCCACGGTGAGTTTTGCAGCGGTTTGGTGAACGGCTACAATATCTCCTGCAGCGGTTAATAACCACAACAATGACAAGAAATAACCGCTACAAAAGCACAATTTTTTTGTAGTGACTTATTGACAATCATAATGTAGAAGGTTAGTTGCATATACATAATGTGAAAGGTTTGTTGCATATCATGAAATGTCAGTTGATAGAAACTTAGTTGCATTGAATTTTCCAAAAATGCAAATGCAACTGAGCTTTTATGAAGTACAATTGAGCTTTCACATTATGCAAGTCCTATACACCAATAATTTGTCAATGGGGGATTTTTTCCCAATTCTCCCTATGTTTTAACAATTGGATTTGAAATATCTTTTTATTTTTCTTCAATACCTAAAATAAAATATCCTTTTTTCATAAATTTAATATATAAAAATACCCGTAACTTCAATATAAAACATCTAATTCAAATTTTAAACAATACAAACTAAACATATATTACACTCTTCATAGATTAAATTCAAACATTACAATTTAGATTAAAGATACACCACAAATCAAATGATCAACTATCATCCAATATTAATTAGGTTTATATTATAATCAAAAGTTGTCTACATAATTTTTTAACAAAGAATTTTATTTTTTAATAAATTAAAAGGGGCACATTGGTGACCTAACCCACAGGTTGGCAGGTTAGCCTGCTGTGGGTGTAGGTAAAAAAAGACTTGCATCTAAAAAGTTTCAAAAAATTCCAACCCAACTCGCCACCTTTTGGCATAGGCCCCACTCATAACCAGCTCTACTTGTGGGGGTTTTTTTATTCAAATACTATAAACAGTAAAAATAATTAGTCAAATACTACACTTTTAAAAATATTTAGTCATATACTACAGTCAAATTCATTCTTCAGGTAAAGGAATTTAAATTTATACTGAACTCATTCACCTGAAAAACGAGTTCAGTAGAAATTCCCTAAACTCGTTCATCTGTTTGAGGAATCTTTTCTTTTTTTATTAAAATATCCCTAGGGGGCCACCCCCTCCCTGCACTTCCCCCCAACCCCTTCCCCACCTCAAATAAAAAAATTTATATTTTTAAATCCATCCCCCAGCAAAAAATATATATTATTTTTTAAATCCCTCTAAACTAACCCTTTAGAAAAAAAAAATAATTCCCTACAAATTATTTTGATAAAAAAACGGACATAAAAAATGAAAAACATTGAATTTATAATTTATATATTCTCTTACTCTTTTAAATTAAGATGTGAAAAATGAAGACGATGGAAGCCTGAATGAAAGTGGCTCGGATGATGGTAGTGTTGTTATCGGAGCACATATCAAGGTTGGTGAATGAAGTTGAATCATTGACCATTTAATGAGTAGTTACAAGCACCATACCTTTCCGGGCTTTACTTCGTTTGAATAGAAGTATTCCATCTGTCTCTTTTAGATTTTACATATGTATATTAGAATAAGTTATAAAGAAAGAAATAATCAAGAAATTTTATTGAATATGCAATAAATAGAAAAGACAATTGAAATATTTTTATTGGAGATAATATGAATGATGTGAACTCCAAAAGTACCTAATTATTTTTTGTAAAACAATTTTGTTACTAAATTAGTAAATTATAATTGTCCTATCATTAACAAAAGCATAACAATTTCGTTTTTAAAAAATGAAATTGTTTTACAAAAAGTGAGAGTGTATAAATTATAAATACAATGGTTTTTCATTTTTCATGTCCTTCTTTTCATCAAAATAATTTGTAGGGGTTTATTTTTTTTTCCCTAAAGGATTAGTTTGAATGGATTTAAAAAATAATAATTTTTTTTGCTAGAGGATGGACTTAAAAATAATATTTTTTTTTATTTGAGGTGGGGGGAGGGGGTGGCCCCCCAAAACTTGTTAACGAGTTTGGGGGTGATAAACGCCAATATTTACATGGTTTTCTTACTCCATTTCGGGATATTTGATAGTTTAATTGCCCTATTTTGTGTTAAACTGAATCCTTTTTTCCTCTGTGGTCGTATATTGCATATATAATAACACAAAAAGGGAAAATTGAGTGAATTGTGTCCCCAAGCTGTACATACCTTTGAGCTTCAGTGTTTTATGGTTTAACGATGTTCCCTTCGTTTCTTTTGCAGATGTCTTGGTGAGCTATTCGAATGCTCGGTGATGAAACGGAAGAGGATGCATTTAGGATGGCTTGGAGGGCCACTGGAGCATATACGTCGCGACACAACATCATTAGTCGTGACAATGTCATGACTTCTGGAGCTCTTTTAGCCACATTGGTCGCAACGAGAGCACAATGGGGTCACGACATATACATATTTAGTCGCGACTTATTTTATTATAAGTCGTGACATGAAACAGGAAATGCTGCTGTGCGTTTTGAGCTGAGGTTAGCAACTGGATCTAACTAAATTGGAACAATCACAAACTGGGACGTCATTCTGCATTTGGGAGGGAAAAAATTCAGAAGCCAGAGGAGTTCACTGCACTCTCTTTCCATTCTACAGATCCTTCTTGAATTTTCTGCAGACTTCACATCCATTTTTCCATCTTCCACACTTTCCTTACCTTGCAACCACTTTCTGCTGCACTACTTCCATCTTCATTTTCCTCTTCTGATGGCTGAGCGTAGGAGTGATGGCTGCTGCATCCAAGGAATCATGAGAGGCTAGATCCTCAGCCTCTTGGTGATGGAGAGCAAGACTTGAGCCAAAGATTCATTGGGGAGTATTCCTAGCTATATCTTGTATTTGAATGTTGTAGAGATCTTTAGATCTAGAGATTTCTATTGCTATGAACTTCAGTTTACAGATCTGTAAATTTGAGATTTGGCTATGTAGTTGGATTGATTGTTGTTCATTCAGATTAGAGTTAATGAATTTCAGATTTGAATCCTTGTGTTCATTAGGTTATCAATGATTATTGGTAATTGGTTGTACATTAGGTTTCTGTGATTGTGATTGCAATCTTTCAAAAGCATGAGCATCAATTACTCTCTCTACATTCTGAGTTGCGCTGAACAATGCTTTAAGGAATGTTGTTTCACTTGGATTCAAGCAAATCTGCATTAATTGAACCATTGGACCTAAGTGATAGCTTAGGATTTATCAATTGAACTCAGAAGGATTGATCTCCCATAACTAGTCAAGGCAAGGATAGTTAAGTTTCCATCACTGAGAGTCCATTCACTATAATTCATTTTAATCTGAATTTTACTTTCAACCATTGAAGAAAACACCAAAAAAATTATTCTACTGCAAGTTTAGCATGTCATTTTGTAGTTTTAGCCTAAATCCCCCTTACCTTGCAAATTCAATCCCAACAATGTTTTTGATAACCAATTTAGACTATGATAGCCAATAAACCGCTTCTCGAGAAGAACGATTGGTTGCTCACTATACTACATTCTTTTGTGCAATCATTTTGTATCGAACCGGAAGGCGACAAAACCGTGTCTGATCAGGGGGATATTTTAATAAAAAAAAAGATTCCCCAAAAATTTAAACTCGTTCACCTGAAGAACGAGTTTGACTGTAACATATAGTTAAATATTTTCAAAAGTGTAGTATCTTTCTAATTATTTTTATTATTCATAGTATTTGAATAAAAAAACCCTACTTGTGCTGTTATAATTCTAAGGTACAATTGAAATTAATGGTAAACGTTTTATTTCAAACCTGGAAAAACAATCACCAGCATAGCAAATTTAGTTGGGAGAATTGGGAAAAACCCCAAATTAAAAAATTAATTAGAAAATGAGATATGGATATATATGGTTGATTATGCACTGTTGTCCAACATTGGTTCAATTATATTATCAGTCCGGCTTTAAGAAACACAGCTGATTATAGATCTACGTTATGCTTAGTTTTGGTTCTTTCTCTCTTTCTTTTTAACTGTGAGGGTTAATATTTGATAATCCACACTGTCCTGTCATAGTATCTAACAAACAAGGCAACACTCCTCACTAATCGCTCTGACCGGAAGCTCATCATATGCTTCACATTGGACTTGGACAATACCAAGTCTCTTTCGCTGTTTGTTACACACACACACACACACACAGAGATTAAATTCAAGTATATGAGAATCAATGGCCCCGTTTGAGGTAGCATTGCTTGAATGTTTGTATTAGCTTATTTTAAATGATTTCATGGGGTTCAAGGCAAGTATGTGAAGAGAATTTTATCTCAATTAGTGTGAAAGTATTTTTTTTAAGTGCTTCTAAGGGTTTCCATACTTACCATGTTGGTAAATACGCTTCTAACGCTAATCCAAATTCCAAACAAACCCAATGCTCCTGACGGTGGACTCTCTCTAGTTTTTGACATATTTTCCATTACTATGATGCCTACCTTCTCATACAACGTCTTTGCACTTTGGGATTGGAGGGCAATAGCGGAAGATTAATAAATTTTTCTAATTCCTTCCTTGGATCTATTGAAGACTTTTGAATCATGTAGTTAAGAATCACATATTTTTTGGAGCGTTTACTTTTCTTTTCTTGCTTAGTTTCAAGAAGCCAACATTTATGATAAGCTTCCTCTCTCTGTATCCACATGAATTACTTTTTCAATACAAACGCGTGCTAGCGCCTCTACTTCTAACTTTTAGATCTCCTTCTCACTCTCGGTTTCTCTTTCAAGTTTTTTATTTTCGTTTTTTTCATATGTGTATCTAATGGAGAGCTTTGACTATCTATTTATAGACATTCATAGCTTATCCTTTTGAATTTTGAAATCTATCTTTTATCTATTTCAAATCCTATCAGAAACTTTTAAATCCGAGAAATTAAATAAAGATAGTTTTATCTAAATCTGTCTACCAAATATAATTTCACCAATTTATTTAATTTGGATAAGGAGTCAAATGGGGATAATATTTAATTTATCTCCATAAATTAAAACAATATATAATAACAAGATAGATCAAGATGTAATCTATCTTTATAAATTAAATCCAAGATTTGATCTTTTAAATTAAGATTTAATTTCTCTGTAAATTAAATTCAAAATTTATTTTATCTTTTAAAACGAATCCAAGATTTAATAATGAAAGTCAAGATCTATTTTTTAAAAGAAATATGAAATATTATATCTTTATCATATATATATAATATGTACATATCAATATACGTAAAACACACACACACACACACACACACACATAAACAAATATATATATATATATATATGTCCTCCCAAGAATATTCATTAAATCTTGATTTAATAAATCTCGACATTTCAGCTTATTGTTGGCCATTTTGTGTACGACCTTGTAGACTCATATGAAGTTGATTGTGGGCCAGTGACTATACTAGCCCACAAGTTGTAAGCGACATCAAGCAAGACATTACGACTATCCAATTCATAAGAATCTGTAAACAGATACAAATTATCATACAACTACATCACGTCTCTTTTGTCACATGATATTTCAATCAATAATGAGACATGGAGATTGTCATCCTTCTATTCCTAACCATTGCTTTTCTCGATCCTTGAGTTGTTTGACTACAGAGATAAAACTTCATTTCTATTACAGTATGATCATACATTTCTTAGATTCACTCATCTAGGAGCCAACAATATCTCTTTATTAATGTGAGGAACAAATCTTATCTTGACTATTCATATTTCCCTACATGAAATCCACTAAACCTGATGTAACATTTATCATTACTCGGTCAAAAGTGACTATTAACTAGGTTAAATCTGAGCGACTCTAATGTAGGAATCCATGATGATCTCAAGTTAAAGGGCACAGTGACGTAGTCGTTTGTGAGACAAGCTTATGACATGAATCCATGGAGTTATCTCATAGTGGGTCGATTTAACACTTTGTACTCTTACAAATATCTATGACTTTGACTAGTATCTCTATACATTTTAAAGTCATAATGGCCTTATTTCATTTTTGCTTCTAGCCAGATGATCGGTCATAGACATTTGGGATAATCACTATGATTTATCTAAGGATAATTTATCATAACAAAACATGTAAGGATTATGATAATGAAAATGAAAATTCATTAATTAAAATACTCAAAGTATAATGATTAGCCCCATTGCACAAATTCCAACACCCATGTTTTTCAATTCTTTCTCACATCAACTTCGCCAACTCATTCTGATGCCTTCCCATTCAGCCTTCCTCATCCCCATTAATCCAATCAATATAAAACTACCACTATTCTAATATTCTCAATGAAATTATAATAGATAACATCACTTATAAAATTTTCTTCTCATCGAACAAAAACCTCGAGTAGTTCTTCAGAAACACGAGAGGAAGATTATTTTAGCAATCTTTTGGTTTCTAATGCATGAGAGATAAAACGAAGGAAGAGATCATGAGATTAAATACAGATAGTTCACAGGAAAAAAACGTGAAAAGAAGTTTATGTGGGTTGGGTATCAAGGGCTTATCAAGATTAGGGTGTGCTTTTGGATTTAAAGAGCACTCATAGAGACAATACTCGAATTTAATTTAATTAGATAATTAACCTCATCAATATTAGTCTTGTGGGGCCTAAGGGCTCACCACCATCTGGTTTTCTCCCTGAACCCACACGGCAAAAGCGATTCAAAATCAAAATCTCATGTTTGAGCCTAATTAGAGCATTGTTTGTAAGTGCTCCTTGAGCTTAGAGGCACCCTCTGACCCTAATTGGTCCCGGCACTCAATTCACTTAAAATTTTTTGTAACTAAAAAATTCTTCTTTACCTCTTTATCCACAAAACCCACAGATTCCTTCTGTTGCTATAAAGCTTGCAGCTTAGTTGAAATTAGCATCAGAATCAGACTTGTACCTGAGCTTCACACGTGCACCAACCTGGACTGCACACAAAAGAACCCTTTATTGCTTTTGGATTCTAAGGATATAGTTCTATTTTGTGACTTCACCATTGAACTCACTTGACACTTCACCATTGGGAGAATCTGCAATGACAATTGTTGGGTGTTTAGGTCCCTTCCTGGTGGGATATGGGATAGAAGAATCTAGGGTTAATTAGGATATCTAGGGTTATATATTAGGGATATTAAATAAGGATATTTATCCATTCGAATTAAGATTTATTTATGTTTTAATATCCTCCATATTTCAATAAAATAGAATATCTGGAATGTTCTATAATTATCTTAGGATTAGGATAAGATTTAGTTTAGATTAGAATTATTATTACTTGTTATTTCCTAAACTCTACAAATCACTTCATATGCAGAGAAAATCATAATGTTTGAAGCACATTTGCGTTTCACTTACCTAAGTGAAGACGGGGACAGATTAGTCAATGGGGGGGAGGTTTAATTTAGAAGAAAAATGCAGCCATTTGAAAGGGAAGGAGAGAGATAGAGAGAACAATTTTTCGCATCTTCACAAAAGGTATTTTTGGTAAATTGGACTTTTCACATTTGTTGACTGTTTAAGCGAGCTGACATTGTGTAAAAGAGTTCGCAACTTCTAATACATCATTTTGAATGGGGGGGTCATCCATTCGTGGCTTGATATGAGAGATATTAAGTTTGTACAGAGCTATGTTTTTCTGGATAATTGCAGCTTCTTTATTCTCTATTATAAGCTTGTAGTTTTGGTTTTTGACCAGTTATTTGCACGTATTTGTGAATCTGATTGAGACTCTCTTGTAGCTCATTTTTATTTTATTGAACCTGATGTTTTTTTGGTTTGGATGACCCGTGGATTTATTCTATGCTATATATTTATTTACTTGTTTTCTCAGAAACACTTGCAAGTGAGAGGAAGATTTCATACTCGCTGTTGCACTCTTCCTAACATCAATGCCATTTTGTACTCCTTGGTGTGGATTTACCAATAGAATCTCCCATTGTTTACAAATAAGAGATTGCTTCAGTTGAAACAAGTCTGAAGGTTCTATGACGGACTGACTCTGTGCCAGGTTGCAGGCAATGTTTGCATTTTGAGAGATTGATTAGAGTTTGTTAAAGCAACAATTCAGCCTGAAATGACTCGGGACTGAGTGACATTGGGGCTCTCTTTAACGCGCCTCTTTCAAATGTCTTTCATAATGTCCCAGACTCCCATATGTGTTTTCCTTTCATTTCTTTTAATCATTAGATTTTAACTAAAACAAGTAATATTTTAATATCTTATAAGTATTAAATGACTCCGTTTTTGAATTTTTCATGATTTTTTAAAAAAATTCTTAAATTGAAAATAACATCAATTTATGTTGATAAGTTATCAAAATGTCATTAATTTCATGCGAAATCTAATGACAAAAAGAAATAAGAAAAAAAATTGGCAAGTTGGAGTAATCGAGTTAGCGATAGTTGCATTTTGACCTAGTTCTAGTGTCCCAATTCAATCATTAGTGGTATGACCAAACAAGAACAGAAGGACCATAAAGAATTGCTCGAACATAAGAATGACAAATTTTTCTCCCTATATGCAATGGGAGTTAAAGAGAAATACTTGAAAAAGAGTTAAATACCACGAAATGGTAAATATAACGTCTGTTAGTATGGCATACTTCATCTAAAAGGAGGGATGAATTGGGTGATCATAAAAATTAAAACTAACTTGAAAAAAATTGAAAATTCACATAAGAATCACGGTGTTTGTTCTAAATAGAACAAATTCCAGGATACTTAATTAAACAAATTTAAAAAATAATAGCAATATATCAGCATTATGATGACTGTTATAGAGAATGGAGGGGGGAAACCTATCCCTTTGATCTTAAAAACATGAAACAAGTCATGTAGCAAGTATACAGATAATATCTACATTAATTTTACACTAAGATCATATATGTCTATGATATCTTTTGAAACAAGAACTTACATACACTTCAAGTCATGCTATTTCACAATCACAAAAAGGATCATCAAACACGTCAACTTCGTCAAGTAATAACCAAATATGAATAAGGCATAGTTCGCTAGTTTGTCCTTCTAGTTTCACTTTCTTACTCTGACTTCTAAAATTAATCTACTGTCAGATGAACAATAGGTGCAAGCAGTAATAAGATCACTCCCTCTAGTTGGGAACATATAAAGGTTAATTGCAACAGAGTTATTTTTAAACAAGTTCTTTTACTCCATAATCAACAAATTAATAAAACTAACCATGGTTATAAATGACTTAAGTTCTAGAATAGGTTAAGAAAAAAGTAAAACTAAGTTTCAAATAAACCTATCATGGTTAAAAAGCATTCAATGGCATCTTCCTCCTCCTCCACCTCTATACATCACAATACTAAATGATTCCAATTATGCATTCCATCTCTCCTGCACAAACTTTCATTTATTGACAGTTTCTTTCGAACCAAAAATCAGAAATGGCCTTACTCCACGGATCTGACGCTGTTTCGCAGGATTCCGAACTAGGAACTCCTCTTCTGCATCTCGACACAGTGAACGGCGCCGTTGACTACGAAGGCAAACCGGCGATCAGATCGAAATCTGGCAACTGGAGATCAGCATGCTTCATCATAGGTAATCTCAGACTCGATCACTATCTCTCTCTCTCTCTCTCTCTCTCTCTCTCTCTCTCTCTATTTAGGAGATTAAATGTTCTATTCTTTGCATTGAAGGTGTGGAAGTTGCGGAGACGATCGCGTTCCACGGGATAGGGTCGAACCTCATCTCGTTCTTGAAGGGGCCGCTTCATCAGAGCACGGCGGCGGCGGCGAAGAATGTTAACGTTTGGGAGGGAACGGCGTCGTTGCTGCCTCTGTTGGGTGCTTTCATTGCTGATTCTTATCTTGGACGCTATCGTACCATTATTGGAGCTTCTCTAGTCTACATGTTGGTTAGTTCACTTCAATCCTTTTTTTCCATTTGTTCTTATTTTCAAATTTATGTGGGTCCTTGTTTTACTTTATGCCTTAATGGGGAATAAATTTAAAACTCACGGCTTCACACTGCATAATACATCACAGTTCTTATGCACTTTCTAATCAAAAAGCTCCAACTACTTTCTGTAGTTTGCTTTGAAAATTGCGTGAATGGAAAAAAAATAAAAGTTGGAGAAATAAAATTAAGAAGATATACAGGATCTACAAGAAAGATAACTGGAGTTCTTTGATTGAGGTGCACAAATGTCGTAGTATCAACAGGGCACACAAGAATTTCCCCATATGGCATTATGTCTATCTCAGTTCTCTGTTGAGTTTTTTCTTGCCATTTATTTTAAATGAATCAACATTGAGATTAAATTTATCATTAGAGTAAATTACATTAAAATACCCTATGTCTAATCAATATTACAGAGATATTCCCGTTACTTTAAAAACCTATTACTTAAAATCAAATCATGTTATATAAATCTCATTCCTAGTTTTGAGATTCAATTTCTATCCACTCAAGTAGTTGACTGCTAAATTAGAGCTTTAATGTAAAACCTTCCTTATCTTTACCTTTATTAATATTAGAGACCAATTTTAAATTACTTGAATACCTTGCATAATATAGAATTAGCCAATCAAGTGAAATTTCAAAGATTCCCCTTGGATTACTATTTACTAGGTAACTTGAAATTTTTGGCCAACTTTAAAAATTCATAACTAATGCTACAAAAATCGAAATCGAAAGCAAGTGGTTCAAGTATATAATTGAAGCTTATTTCATTCCTGCAAGAAAAAAAAAATACTCATTTATCCATTTTCTTACTCAACTAATGCAGAAAAATGCATGAATATATACTGTTCATTTGATCATTTTTCAATTTTTGAGGTTTTTCCCTTAATTTTGGAAAACCATATCTTCCTACATACACATATAAATTTAGCAAACTTTGGCTTATTTTAAAGTTTGGAATGTGTACTACTTTTATGAAAAATTTCATGTCATTTGGATTCTATTTCTATTTCATCATTACTTCACGATTGGCTAATATTATCGGTGTTGAACCATTTTTATTCATTTATTGCATCCTTCTTTTCCATCATTCCCTTCATTCATCATATCTACATAAGTGACTAGCATGCTTGGCTTGTTCACATGTCATTTACATCATGCTTCATATAGTAGGAGTTTAATATAAAATCTTCCATAACATCACATAAAGCCACAAAATTCAACATGCTTTAACATGTACAAGCTTTCGCTTTCAATTTGAAGCCATTAACCTACCTTAAGCCTCCACTTCTTTGTCCTTGCCTTGGGAAGAACTTTGGCCTAGAGGTTGTTATTTGGAAAGGATGAGATTTTAAAAAAATCCTAATGACAATTATCTCTAACTAACACATTAATATGTATGATCATTATTCACAAGCCATGAACAACATCAACAATATACCTTACTACCTCACATTATCATCATTTATTACACAAGGCCAAGGCACAATCAAATTACTCAGCTTCAACCATACACATTCACAAATCACATAACTTCAACTATGTGATCACATGTAAGGATTTATATGTCATATAACTTTAACCATACATCAACCATGTGATCACAAATAAGGATTTACATGTCATATAACTTTGACCATACATCAATCATGGTAAAACAACATAAACAATAATCAATAGCAATATAAATGTAAAAGTTAGAAACTTTGCTACATTAAGTTATCTTGTCTTTCCACATAAACTTTCTTGGCTTCATCTTGTACTTTGCAAATCTCTCCTTACAATTCACAACTCTTACACATTATCATAATGCATTTGGCATCAATAACCAACCATTAACCATGCATTATAACACTATACAAGTCATAAAACCTCTCTTAAACACTTAGATTCCATAAACCTTTAACTTTGTCAATTTCAATCTTATTGCTTCCAAACTTGTTTTCTCATTTCTACTCTACACAACTTTTCATTATAAATCCATTGGAAGCATCAAAATAATCAAAATTATACTCCTTCCTTAGGGACCAGGTTTGGCTGAAATCTCACATAGGATGAGAAACTAAGTTTTTTAACATTTTTTTTTTCCATACTCATGCATAATCCCATTTTTAATCCATTTTCTAATCATTATTTTACACAAAATCAATCATCCACATATAAGATCAATTTCGTTCAGCACCTCCCCTTAGGGTTTGACATCCAAAAATTCAAGACAACATCAAACCAACACAATCTAAGCATCAAAAAGTTTAAAATCATGCATAGAGTTGGATTATGGCTAATAACTTGCTTTTATGGAAGATTTCAAGCCATAACACACATCTTATCTTGAATTTTTGGCTTGAATCCCTCCTCTTCATTTTCGGTTCTCACTCTTTCTCTACTCCTCTTGGCCGAAAATGGCCTCCAAATGGTGTCCTGAAGTGTTATAAATGAAGACCACATGTTAATTTAAGTTGTGGGGTCCATCTACTGATTAAGTAACTTTACTCTGATATTTTCTACTACTTTATTATAATATCTTCATTTTCTTTTATTTTTTAAATATGAAGATCACAAGTGGCAACATATTAATCCCCGCAATCCTCTTTACAAAACTTAAGTTGCTTTAGGTGTACTTTATTTGGATACATTCTTCCAAAAATGTTTTTCGAGAATTTCTCAATCACTTGACCAGTGCAGGATTATTAAAAATTTTCATAGTTCATCTGATCATCTCAGTATTTTTCTTATCTCCTTTTCATTTCCAGAAATGCTCTAATGAATTTTCTTTTGAAAACCCTAATTTAGGGGTTTTCTACTCATTTCTTTCTGTTCCAGCAAATTGTTCCTATCTTTAACCTATAACATATTTTATAAATTCCTATAAATCTTGAGCTATTTTTCTCCACTTTAAAACAAAATATTTAAGGCCTCTAGATATTTTAAATTATTATATTTAATTGAAAATTCTTTAATCAACCAAATATTAAATAATTATTAAAAATCCATTCCGAGGTCATTTCTGTCTTTTTGACCTCCATTCTACTTGAAATATTACTCACGCAAGTATTTCTTTCATTTTGGGGTTCCCGAGGTCATTTTCTAATATCAAGGTCAAAATCACAAAAATGCCCTTGGTTATTTCCAAAATGACTTGAAGGAGGTATCTAGTAAGGCAATTGTGGTAGAAATAGGAAGGCCTTTTTTTGGCATAAGGGCTAAGAACAATATGTACAACACCAAGATGGAGATGGGTGTACTTATCTTGGATATAGGAATTTATCAAAGATTAAGGAATTTTAAGAGTAACGTATTGCTCTCAAGAAGTAGGAGGAAAATCACACTGGGCTAGACGAGAATGAGAGAGCTTAGAGAGAATTCATGGTAAAAAGCACACTTATATTTATAGAGAGAATACAATACTTGATATTCTAAAGATCCTTTAAAGTCAGGAGTATCCTTATATAGGCAAACAGACTTACAAGAGTGGCATGTATGACTCGGATTCAAATAATAATAATCTGGGACTAGACCATGAACCCATATGCCCACCAATGACTGTCCTACCTTTGGCTTTAAAGTCGGCCCATCACTATATGACAGTGTGTATGCATCAAGAACATGTGATGAAATTGTCCATCGTCATGGGGCTGCTTACTTAACTTTACTTTTAGTCAGAGTCTACTTTTCAGAGTGCTTTGTCCCATGATGAAAACTTTAAATGTCTAAAAGTTATTTATTTATTAAAACTTATTTATGATGTAATCTTTTAAATTTGTATACTGGCTGAAAATGTTTTGTAATCATATATATGTATTTTCAATTAAATTATAAAATTGTATAATTTTAATGTCCTTTTATTAATATGTTATAATTCAAAATTTTTAAATATATTTGATTAAACTTATGTTTGTTAAACGAAATTGCTCAAACTATTGGTAAATTTCTTAATATTTTTAACATGAAAATTAATTAGATTTTGTCTAAGATTAGTAAAAATTTAAAATAGATCACTAATAAATATTATTGTTTAAAGATAAATTAGAAATTTAGTATAATGAGCGGTAAGTTCGTAAACAAGATTTATTCTAATGTACATTTTAATTAAAAAATATATTTTAAGAATCTTTTTAGAATATTCTTTTATGGTATTTATGGTTTGAATTAAAATGTATGTTTTCAAAATAGATAAGGAGGTATTACTATTATTTGTTATTATTAATACCTTAGAAAAAGGTTATCTGAAATTATTTGAATGATTTTTTAAATCCATTTTAATTTCCTTTCATATAATATCATCCCTCAATCATGTGGTATTTTAATATTTTAATAAAAATAATTAATTTGAGTGGATCAAAATTAAAATTAAATAAATCTGGACAAAATTCCCAAAAAATCACCTTTAAAAATTGTTTACTTTACAAATTTGCATTAATACAACCTTTAGTCTCTCAAATTTGTTTTTATTTTGGTTTTGATCATTTAAGTTTCAAAAAATGGGTTTTAGTCCATTAGGGACAAAATGGTCATATTAATATTAAATTATAAAGACTGATATTTTAAATGGAATGATAATTGAGGAATCACAACTTATAATTTAAAATTAGAGGGACCAAAATGAGGGAAAATTTAAGGAAACAAATATTATATTAACCCTTACAATTTTTATAAGTACAAAGCTCTAATTTAGGACATTCTGGTAAAAAAACTTGTTAGTGGGACTTTTCCTCAGTATCCTCGTAAATCTTAATACCAAATAGATTTTTGTTTTAATTAAATAATAAGAAGATAGCAGATGACTGTGGACGTAAAAACAGATAGAAGATGACACTTTCATGGGTGATGGCTTTAGGAAGTATCCATCTTCAACTTTTTAACTTCTCTTTTTTTCCCACCTTATAACTCAACTTATGCATATGTTTAGCTAATGAGTTTGCATATTCTGTTTTTACTTCGCCAACAAAAGTATGCATATTATTTGATTTTATTTGATAAATTTAGATGAGTTCAATCCCAAAACATGACTAGGGTCAGGTAATATGCGTCTACTCTTAGAGAGCCTTTTACAGAGGTTGTACTTACAAATTAATCACTAATAAAGCCTTTACATCAATAGTGCAATTTGAACTCACAACCTTATATGTTATGAGCATACTTTTTACCAACAAGATCAACCTTCGTTGATAAAAGTATTTATAATTTAGGGTTAATTACAAACATTTATTTTCAATTTTATTAAAATATAATTTCTAAACCAAGATTTTGTTTCAAAGTCATGAAATATATTTTTTCTAAATATAAAAAATAGAATGAAGAAAAATTAAATTGTAAATTTAAAAAATGTTGAATGAAAATATAAAAATTATCATTATCAATGAATTTAAGAAAACTATGTATTTTAAGCATATATTGGACAAATATTACAAAAAATTTATGAGAAACAAAAATATAATACAACAAGCACTTGGTTGGATTAGTAAGGGCGTTCATCCAGTATATACAAGGTCTCGGGTTCAAACCTTGTATTAGCATTAAAATTATTGGGAGATCTTGCCACCTGAAGGGTTTCACAAATACTTAATCTGGATTAATACTAGTTGTTCAAACACCTAGTAAGAGGGTAAAAAAAAAAACATTGGATATCGGATGACAAAAGTCAAATAAAAAAATCGGGGGTTCTAATCTATGGTAAAGTTTTTCTAATAAATCGGCATATTAATGCAAGTTAATAAACGGCAGAGGACACACTTTTCCGGCCATTGGATTGAAAGGACTATTTTCTGCCACTGGATCTCACTTGTCTCCGGCTCTTAGAGCGCCATGGTCCCAAAAAAGTTGGGTATACAAAAGAGGCTCTTTGAACTAGTGGTACAAGATATGTCCTTTGTGGTATTAAGTACGTCTTGAGCCTTCAATATGGTTGATATAGACTCCAAATGGATTTTGTAACCTCTCGATTCTTTCTCTTGTTATGTGGACAATTAATGATAAATCCTCTACTTGAACAATCATCTTCTTGGTTCATATCGTGACTCAATTTTATCATGTTTCAAGTATCAATTTGTTGAACACAGATCTATGGACACACACCCTCGTTTATCTGTATTTCACAATTTTATATTATATTTTATATAGTTGTATGTTGTATCATATAACAAAAGCTACGTGGATCTTTATTGCTATTTATTTGCTACTGGCCATCATGGGGATGTAGCTCATATGCTAGAGCACTTGCTTAGCATGTGAGAGGTATGGGGATCGATACCCCGCAATGCGATAAGACTTTGTTGTTTATGCTGTAGTATTAGCTACCAAGCCTTGACTTTGGCATATTTTTTATTTCAGGGACTAGGATTGTTGACTCTGTCAGCCATGCTTCTTTCATGTACCACATCAGTTAGAATTTGAGACTAAGTTGGCATCATGTTCTACGAAGTTGCAAGTGATACTGTTCTTCTTCTCACTTTACCTAGTGAGTATCGGACAAGGAGGTCATAGGCCTTGTGTTCAAGCTTTTGGAGCTGATCAATTTGATAACCACCATCCAAAAGAATGCAAAGCTAGGAGCTCATTCTTTAATTGGTGGAATTTTACCATTTGTGCAGGCTGCTTGCTCACTCTCTCGTTCTTGAACTACATTCAAGAAAACCTTAGCTGG
Organism: Vachellia collinsii; assembly: GCA_006871305.1. NCBI lineage: Eukaryota > Viridiplantae > Streptophyta > Magnoliopsida > Fabales > Fabaceae > Vachellia > Vachellia collinsii. The sequence continues at coordinate 6,569 of QFDD01002044.1, read as the reverse complement.
GTTCTTGGATTCGGAATCCCTTGTCTTGCAATGCTCGTTGCTTTGGTTGTTTTCTTGTTTGGAACTAAGACTTACAGATTTCAAAATGAAGCAAATAGGAAGAGTCCGTTTGTTAGAATTGGCAGAGTTTTCGCGATGGCTATAAGGAACCGACGAGTTACTGTTCGAGACACTGCAATCAAAGATGAAGCTTGTAATATCATTCCTCACCAATGTTCCGAACAATTCAAGTAAGACATTGAAATATTCATCCAATATTGTATCAATGACTGTGTCCTCGTTTAACTAAATAGTTTTTTGTTGTCAACTATGGCAGATTCCTTGACAAGGCACTGTTTGCACTGAACGGATCCAAAGAAGAGGAGGCTTGCAGCGTTAGGGAGGTGGAAGAAGCAAAAGCTGTACTTAGGCTTGTTCCTATTTGGGCTACAAGTTTGACGTATGGTATTATTTATGCTCAAGTTCGAACTTTCTTCACCAAACAAGGGTTTAATATGAAAAGAACAATTTTTCCAGGTCTTGTTATACCTGCTGCTTCCTTACAATCCCTTGTCACCTTGGCCATTGTTTTGTTCAGTCCCATCTATGATCGGATATTTGTACCAATAGCAAGAGGTATCACTAAGAAACCCTCTGGGATCACAATGCTGCAAAGGATTGGTACTGGAATATTTTTATCCATAATTGCTGTGGCCATCGCGGCTCTTGTTGAGATGAAAAGACTAGAAGTAGCCATTGAATTTGACCTAGTTGATAAACCAAATGCAACTATACCAATGAGTGTGTGGTGGCTGATTCCCCAATTCTTCTTATCTGGAGTTGCTGAGGTTTTCACCATGGTTGGTCTCCAAGAATTCTTCTATGACCAGGTACCAAATGAACTAAGAAGCATGGGTCTTGCTCTTTACTTGAGTGTAATTGGTGTGGGAAGTTTTTCAAGCAGCTTCCTAATCTCTGTGATAGAGAAAATAACTGGTACATATGGAAATAGAAGCTGGTTTGATGATAATGTCAATCAGGCTCGTATTGATTACTTTTATTGGTTACTTGCTGGGCTCAGTGTGATGGGTTTGATTTTATTCATCTTCAATGCAAAACCTTACATCTATAATCAGAAAGGTATCGGGCAGGGATAGCGATATGTTTTGTATATTCTGTTATATCAATGTGTTTATATAGGGAAGTCCAATATATTCTGTGGGTTCTACTTCTGTTTTTCTTTCATTTTAGCCTTGAGCTAGAATAAACCAGAGGGAGGTGAATTCAGTCTGAGCATCTTGGGAATTTTCTATGGAAGTAATAGGAACTAAGACAATCTCTTGAGATCTTGAATTGTGTTCTGTAATCTTTGATTGCCATAGGTCGGAAGTGTAATTAAACTATATATAGCATGAATGTGCAGAATGTTAGCTACTGCTTTATGAAAATGCAGGTTCTTTTTTTCGGGGTGAAATGCAGATATAAAGCTATATATGTGAATGATGTTGATGCAAAATTCTATGATGATATATATAGGGCTGAGTTAAATTCTTGTTAGCATAAAATTCAAAAGTGCCTCACATGAGCTGAGGCAAAAAGGGGGTCAGAGAATTACTATATTTTCCCCAAGGAAGGGATTTAATCACTCATAAATTTGATAATTGAGGACCATGATTTGATAAATTCCAATGTAAAAAAGGTAACAAGTTTATACTACCAACTTGTCATTGGGATTTTTTAGTTATTAATTCCTTCCTTGAGACCCCATAATTACTCTCAGAGAAACCCCGCATTACAACCATGATTTTGTGCAGAAACTTGATCTAGCTAGTTACATTACCATATTGTTTCTTAAAAAGGGTTTGAATGCTCTGGCTGTTCATGGAATTGGCAAGTAACAAAAGTATGGATTTTCATGTTATGATTCCTATTTGGCATTTGGTTTAATCAGAGGTTTAGAATCTCAACAGGGAGTGGCCATGTCAAATTTCCATTCAAGGACATTGGAACAATAATCATTTTGGTTTTGAAACGTCTTAACCTATTGCAATCTGCTTGGTATAAATTGGTTTGGTTTGGAACTGGTTATAATGCACTTAGATTGATTAAAGTGCCAATTTTCATTTTTTATAGGAAAAATTGGACAGTTTCAGGATTGAGATCAATGGATGATGGGTTAAACGGTTGAATTTAGAGTGAGTTTTGCTATTTTGGTATGTCATCATTGGACCTTATTTAGATGTCTCTAGATTCTTAACATGGCCAATTTGGTGGGAACTAGCTGAACTTTAAATTCTGAGAGAGACAAAAGGCATGCTTACGTGAACATAGTGATAAAGATTATCTAAGTGATAAACATACCTGCAACTCTCTTAAGCATTCTAATAATTATAGTTAGGGAGAATAGGGGATAAATCACTCAATGAAAAATTAATTGTGGAATAGGACCTTCTAAATTATGTAACTGGATCTTCATAATATGCAACTCATTTTCCATAAGGAATTAATAGTAGGTTTCATTCTTTAATTAATTTTCCAATAGACATTTATCCCCAATTCCCCCTATAGTTATTGCTAAGGAGGTGTGACATTAAAATTTTGGTTAGCCCCCTCCTGTCATTTGGTTTAAAATTTTGAAGGAGAGGGAAGTAAAAACTTACCTTCCCTTCTTCTACTTTACCCCATTTTAACTTCCGTCCAAATTAAAGTTTTTTAAAGGAGAGTCAAAATTTGAGATAATTTTACCCTTATACCTTTTCTATTATTCCATTAATGCTCGTAAGGAAAAATATTATTTTAATTAATAAATATATTTAATAAAATAAAAATAAAATGAAAATATATTGTAATAAAAATATATTATAAAATTTAATTAAATATTTTACAATATAGTATTATAAATAAAATAATAATTAAAGCATATCATTATAAAAATATATTATTATAAAGTTAATTTACAATGTAAATATATTATTATAATAAAAAAATTAATTTTAAAATAAAAATATGAGTATAGATAAAAAATTATTCCATTTCAAGATATATTTTTTATTTATTATAAATAAAAGTATTACTGCATTAATTAGAATTAATGTGTAAATTAAATATATTATTCTTAAATAAATTAAAAATAAGAATTATATAATTATAATTAAGAATATATAATACATATTAATTAAAAATTAAAAAGTATATCATTATAAATAAAAATATATTATTAAATTTAGAATGAAAACATAATTATAAATAAAAATATTATTCCATTTTTAAATATAAAATGTATTTATTTCAAATAAAATATTAATGCATGGATATCAACACAGGTAACCAAAGGCAATTTGGTAATTTTGATCAAAACATCAAAAAATTTCCTTAGAAACATAGAGATGCAGAGAATAATCCCTCAAAATATATTTGACGTAGTATTAAGGTTAAAGTAACAAAAATAACCTCATAATGGATTTTCAATATTTATTTAATATTTGGCTGATTAAATGATTATTAGCCAAATATAATTATTAGAAAAACCAAGATGACTCAAATAAGTATTTAAGACATGAAAAAAATTAATTTAGAAATTATGAAAAATTATACAAATGGTTTTAGGTTTAAGTCAAAAACAGTTTGCTTGAACAAAAAGGAAAGGGCAGCAAACCCTAAAAAAATGGTTATTATAAGAAACTGTCAAAAGGGCACTTCTGGAAAGTAATAAGTCTTAAGAAAAATTTTAGAATTATGTCCTAATTAATGGAAATTTTTAATGTACATACACTAATCAAATGATCAGAGAATTCTCAAAAAGCATTTCCGAAAGAATGATTTTTGATAAAGGAATCATAAAGTAACCAAAGTTTTAGAAAATGAGAATGAGGGGTTCTCAAGTGAGCCACATGGAATACTTTAGTTTAAAGATTAAAAGTAAGAAGAGTTTATATCCATGTGGTAAAAATTATTAGTAGAATAACAACTTTAGTTTATGTCGTCTTTTTATGAATAACTACTTTAGTTTAGGTATTAACTACTCTAATTTTGTTTTTGACTATTGTTCTTGAAATTAAAAAAATAGTTGGCCGTTGAAGCTCTGTGGCCATTCATTGGCATCAGAGCTCTGATGACCCTGCGCCGAAGGGGTCTCCTTAGCCAGCACTCCAGTGACTGACAGCTGGCAAGACAATAAAAGATTTTTAAAAAAAACAAAAGAAAAGTGGGGGTAATTATGTAATTTTACACGATTTTAAAAATCCAAATTAGTGTAAAGCATTTGATTAGTGATTTATTTATCGTAGACCCTGATTCATCATTTACCTAGTGAAAAGGTATTTTTGTGGGAGTTTCCTTTATTTTAAATTGTAGAGGAATTGAAATATGACAAAAACATATGAATGCAAAATGAAACCACAACCTTCCCAAATGCTTCACGTGACTTCCATTCTAATTTCCTTCCATTCACATCACTAAATAAATTCTTTCAAAATCAAATATTATATTGCAGCATCCAGTGAGATACTTAAGAAATTTTATTTTGGAGGGATTTTTTTGCCCATATATGGAGACAACTTCATGAAAACCGTTCCTTTAACATCAAGTTCCAAGAACTGTTGTAATATATTAAAGGTTAGCAGGGTACGGTTTAATATAATGGGAATTGTTATTTCCTTAATTTCTTACCACATGGCAAACAAAGTTTCAAATATTTGTTGGAGGAGATGCATGATAATTACCTAATATATAAGGATACTTGTGCCTATAAGAAAAACGAAAAATTTGAGGCAGCCAACACGCACTCCTCCTTAGCCCACTTAAGAGAGATTTCTTTCACTTTTTTCTCCAATTTTTAGATATTTTTTTTGGTACATTGTAAAAACTTTAAAATATATCATAATATTTAAGACTTGTAAATGTCCTTCAATACGTATTACAAGAGTATTATAATTTATTGACACATAACAATAAAGCCATTTACAAGCATTAAATTTCATAATATGCAAGTGATTCCCATTATTATTCTTATTAACCACACTAAATTACAACATACTAATTTACATTCTCTCACTACCCTCATTAAAAGGCTCTTATTAAAAGGACCAAAGAAATCTTTTAGAATGGTTCTATGTAAAAAGTATTGGAGGGAGTAAGATGATTTTTTTTATATTTTAGATTGATACTATATTAATTGCCTCCCTTTAACATATAAAAAAGTAAATTCATTAAATGAATAAAAGTTTTAATCAAGAAAACTTGACACGTGTCACCCATGCAATCAAAAGAGGGCCAAAAAACACCTCATGAATTATCATACATGTAGCAGCATCTTTATTTTTCCAAGGAAAGAACCTTGAGCTATTGAAGTAAGGGAATCAAGTTTGTCCTTATTTTATTTGTCTTATCAGTTAAGGAATACTATAATAAACTATTTATTAATTTAACTAAATTAATTATATAAAGTTTAAACACACATGACAAGCATGAGCAGGCGTTGATTCCAATGAAGCCAGTTTGGCTTATAAATTGAGGACCTCAAGTCCACTATAGTACATGCAACTTTTCTTCATCTATATCTGTGAAAGGAAGATCTAAGCAATTTCATCAATGGCTACCTTGGTTGCTCCTAATGAAATCTCTCCTGTTCAAGATGCTGAGGCTCTCCACAAGGCCTTCAAAGGTATGATGAGATCTAATTTCCCTATAAACCTTAATTTTTTAATCAATTTTTTACCATTTAGAGCTACCAACTATTCAAATTTTTTTTATTATACCTAAATATATAAGAGTAACTTTTGAGCAATCAATGGGAATTTGGTCTTATGAAAGGAGTTAGTTCATCACAATGTATATTCTCCACGTACGTGGAGAATATTTTAATATAATATCCAGATATGTCCAATACCTACTGCCCGACAATAATTTTTGAAAATTGTGTTTCCATTCTTAAGTTTTGAACTGAAACCTTCTCTCTGTTTGGGAGGTTCGCGCTACTGCAACAACATTAATTGCTGTTCATGAAATCGAAATACTCCATGCCATCCGAATTTTAAGTCGGGTCCGGTTCAAATAAAAGGCAATGATTTTTCTTTTCTTCTTTCTTTTTTGCCTCTTTCAATCCAGAAATTCTGAACTCAATGCATGACATAAATGACATCAAATCCCTTTCATCAAAACTCAATATCCATTAACAGAGAATAAATGTAATATTACTGATGTGAAGATTAATTTTTTGTAGGATGGGGTACTGATGAGAATTCAGTAATAACAATATTGGGTCACCGAAATGCTTCTCAAATTCAGCTAATCAGACAAGCTTATGAAGAACTTTACGAAGAGAATTTCGTCAAACGCCTCGAGTCTGAGCTCTCTGGTGACTTTGAGGTGTATATGTAGCTTCTTACAAACAATAATATTATTATCTTTGGTCCCACGTGCTTAACTATATTTTAATTTTGGTTACTCAAATTTCAAAGCTTAGATTTCGGTTTGATCCACCCGGTTTTATTTCGTTTAAAACCTTGATCCTCATAATTTAATAAAAACATGAATCATTTTACCCATTATGAGATCAAAACCCATTATTTGAAACTTGAAGGAAGAAAACT
>QFDD01002043.1:0-28343 GCA_006871305.1 Vachellia collinsii | reverse complement strand
TAAAGATGAATAATCATTTTCGTATTAAACTAATTTTACTCGATAATATATTTGCTTTGATTGGGAAAAATGAAAGAGATGAAATTCTTTTCACATGTTTTCAAGCGTCTGTTGGAGCCAATGATAAATGCAGAAACCATAAAGACACATCCAATGACGGAGCTCTATCAAGTTTGCCAGAAACACAATCTAAAGGTTAAATTTGTGGATTCATGGAAGAATTCAATGATAGTGGAGGTTCTCGTGGATAATCAATTGGTTGGAAAAGGCATTTGTGGTTCCAAAATAGAGATCGCTCAAAATAGAGCTGCACAAAATGCTTTGAAAAGCATTCAAACCATTTTGACTGTTAAGCCAATTCAACTTAAGATGACATTGTGGATTAAGTTTTATGTACTTTTTGTTAATCCATTTCACTTGTCAAATCGTGTATTCCGTCAACGTTAACACCTTGCTCTAGAGTCACTTATCAAAGTTCTTTAACCATTTAAGAACCACCTGTGACTCAATATATACCCTTGGAAAGACTAAAAGCTTAAACCTTTTTTTGTTTCAAAACTTATGTACCATGAAATAAAATTTTTTCCTGAAACTTAGAAAATATATTACTAAATCAATTTCGCTTCAAAATTAGTTTCTATTCCATTTGATCTAGAGACACCCATTTATCAAATCTGCACAAATCATTTTAATGACAGATTTCCTGTCTTCTGGTTTAATAAACATGCGACCCATTATCCAAGCACAAACTATGAGTTAATAAGTTACATTACCTCTTAAACTTTCTCCTTTCCTCTTGCCCTTCTTTCTTGGTTCCTTTTTTTGTGTCTCCTTGGTAGCCTTGGACGCAAAGCAAAACCTATGAATTGTATATGATAGGGCAGATTAATTTACATATATGATATACTTCAATAGCATACTCAATCTCTCTTTTATTCCCAAGCTCTAACCTCTTAATTTACAGATCTTGAATTCTTAACTTCCCACATATATAGCTTGAACAAGAACCCAAACAGTGAAATAAGCTTAATACTGCATTTTACCCCTTCCTTATTTGGTACTTAATTACCAAATAACTTCAAGAAATTAATCCTTAATACTGCATCATTATTTTCTGCCTGAAATAGCTTCCCTAGCCTACAAAGTAATTTACCTAAACTTTTCAGGCAAAAATTCATCCTCAAGCTATTTTTCTTGAATTAAATAGGCCATTAATTCTCATAAATCAGCCCGAAAATAATTTAGGCCATTTTGTGGAATTAAACCTCTATTCTTCTGGTGCTCAAATAATTGAAATAATTATCTTATGTATTTTCCATATGATATATTAAAGATACAAGGCTCAACTATGTTTAATAGCCAGCTTTATTCAAACTTATTCTTAAGTTTTCAATCCCCACAATTTTGAAAGTTTCTCATTCACTATATGTGCATTGACAATTTTAGTCGACCATATGTTTTTGCGTTCAGGCATATAATAAAATGAAAATAAGTTATATAATTCAAGTCATATATTTTCAAAATAAAAAAAAATTAAAGGCTTCTAGCTGCATGATAAGATGGAAAATAAAAGTTATATGAATTCTGATCATATATTCTAAAAATAAAAAATTAAATGTATCTGACTTCTGACCATATAATTAGATGGAAGGTCAAATCCGTCTCCAATCATACTAATGGATCTGATGGTAATCCTTTTTTTTTTCAAGTGAAATCTTACAGTAATCCTTTAGGGATTATGCAAATATCAGTTATTTAACTCCATAATGGCCCAAGCATATTAAAATACAAGGGGATGGCTACTCATTTTCTGAGTCAAATGTGTACATCCCGTCTTTCTCAAACATCGTATGTTCCAGTAACATGTATACGTCTACAATTGATCAAACCAACTTAAAGAACCCAATCTTTACATGGTTTTTATGAGTATTTTATGGTATTTTGTAATACTTTTACCCTCATTTTGCATACATTTATATCCTTCTTGATTATGTTGATTTCTGCATTGCATCTTGTTAATTTAAGGGTAAAAAGGGTCAATTATCTCATCCAATGCAAATTGTAAATGCCTTGATGTTTAATTTGTTTAACTTTGACAAAGCTCTTTACTTATATTTGTAGGCATTTGGATGAGACTTAAAAACTCAAGATGGAGATTTGAAGGAGCTAGAGGCCCATTAAAGGAAAAATGAAATCTTGGAAGCGCCTTTGTATCCCCAGGTCGTGACCTCAATTCTTAGGTTGCAACCTAGATGTATTTCCAATTAAGCTACACAGTTTGGAGGTAAATCAAAGCTGATGGGGCTCTAACTTCCCAAGTCATGACTTCACTTACTCAGGTTGTGACTTGAGCGTGTTTTACTAAAAGCATGCATTTTGGATTAGGTCATTATCTATCTACATTGTAATATCCTCAATTTTCGGTAACCACAGATAAGGGTTGAGCAAGGGGTTACAGAGTAATGAAGGATCCGAAGAGTGAATAGAATAATAAGAGATGCCAAGGGTGCCATTGTTGCAAGCAAAAGAAATATAAGGGCAAAATGGTCATTTTGAGAAAAGTCAAGGGCATTTTAGTAATTTTGACCAAAACATAAGAAAATGACCCCAGGCACCAGAAGGTAGAGCAAAAGTTACTAATTAGTAATTAAGACTCATATAAGGTTAAATGGATAGAAATACCCTTCGCGGGAAATGTTTACGGTAATTAATGAGTTTTTAGCCTCAGTAATGAGTTTTTAGTCTCATTATTATGGCTATATAATGAGTTTTTAGCCAAATATTATTATTTAAATTGTCCAGAAGCCTCAGTAATGTAATGTTAAAGTGGATAAAAATAGTCTTTGGAGTGCCCTAATTTATAAGATTGTTTCCAGCAGATAATGAGAAACAGTTTGTCAGAACGGCAATACGAAAGGCCGAAAATCGCCTAATCAGATTAATGAATTAAGGGCATTCCAGAACAAGCTTTGAGGAAAGAAAAATATCCTCATGAGATTATGAATTATGAGAATTTTTGAAGGTTTGAGATAGCCTTATGATGGACGGAAATAAGATAAAGTAAGGGTATTTTTGGGAAAAGAAGAGTTATGCATTTTCCAAGTGTGTGAAAAGTTATGGATTTTTCAAGTTCAGCAGAAAACTAGAAAATTTGATAGCAACAGTTCACACCGGCGAAGTCCAGAGTTAGCTTGCGGCAAAGGTGGTCAGAAAGGCAAGTTTTGAAGAGTTCACGGGTTTGCCACAGCGAACATGGTCAGAGAGGAAATTTTTGGTTAAGGTTCAAACTTTCACCGTAGCGAAACCTGAAGATGGCCGCAGTGAAGTCCCTCATTTTGACCATTTGAATAGTGGAATTTCACATAGTTTAAGAGGATGTTTGAGTTTTAGCTTATTCCAAATGAGTATTTTCTCCTATAAAGAATTGAATAAGCTTTAACTAGAGACTTAAACCACTTGTTTGGGATTTTTCTAGAATTAGTTGGGAATTTTCAAAGTTGGGCCAAAATTCCAAGCTTCCAATGGAATAGTAACTCAGTGGGAATTTTTTTGAAATTCACCTAAATGAGTAATTCTAGCTAATGTAATGATCTCAAGTGGTTAAGTTAAAGTCTCTAATGAGTAACAAAGGTTAGAAAGAGAAGGTGTTACACATATTCATTTCATGCTCATCCCTAACTTACTCCACATCTAAATCAATGACATTCAAACCCATAAAAGCATCATTATGGAAAGGATATTGAGTGTCTTCATTCATGTTGAATGTGACCACATGATCTCGTACCTCCATTGTGATACAACTATGTTTCATGCTTATAATAGTCTTGGAGGTTTGAAGGAAAGGTCTCCATAGGATAAGGGTGCTTTCATTAACTAACTCGTTAAACATGTCCAGTACATAGAAATCAGTGGGGAATGCTAGGTCCTTAACTTGGACTAGGATGTCTTCTATAATTTCCTCAGGGTACCTAATGGACCAATCCGCTAGTTGTAGCACTACACTGGTATCTTTTATGCCATTGATGCCTAAGGCTGAATACACTGACCAAGGCATAACATTAATTGCAATGCCTAATTCTAACAAGGCACCATTAATATAAACTTTGCCTATTGTGCATCGGATGGTGTAAGATCCAGGGTCCTGGCACTTAATCAGTAATTCCACCTTAAACAGGGATGATACATTGGCACTAACTTGAATTCTTTCTAAGGGCCTAAATCTTTTCTTGACATCACATAATTCTTTAAGCAACTTAATGTATTTAGGATTCCCTTTTAGAAACTGAACCATAGGCATATTAATTTCAAGCTCGTGGAACAATGTATAAGTGTCATTTGCAAATTTAGAATCAAATTTCTTTTTACCAACAAAGAAAGCTTTAGGGAAAGGGAGATTCTTAGAAGTTACCTCCTTACCTTTAGGCTTAGAGGCTCCTTGCATGCTTGACTTAGCACTATCTTCCCTATGCTTGCCCTTTTATGATGCCCTTGTTGCTGTGTTGTCATCTTCTTGTGTTCTTTCATCAGGTTTGTCTCAGGCACTTGAACTTCTTCTTGTATGGATTCTTCCCCTTGCATTTTTGTCTTCAGCATGAGCTCCTCCTCCTTGGAGGTTTTAGATTTCCCTAATTTGATCAGAGATAGTGGAGGGCTAGCCATAGGTTGACCATGTTCATCCTTTTCATCTCTATCATCCTTAAAGTGGACTGTCCTTCCACTTCTCAGGGTGATAGCATTAAGGGATTTGGGGTTTAACATGGTGTTGGACAAAATACCACCCCCAATCTTAGCTTGCAGGTTAGTGACAGTGTTTGATAGTTGGGCAAGTGACTAATGAAATCTTACTCAATCCTTCCAAGGGGAAAAAATTCATTTGGGCAAACTAAAGCTCAAACATCCCCTTAAATCATGGGGAATAGCACTGTTCAATTGGTCAAAATAAGGGATTTCCCCGCGGTCAACTTCGGGTTTCACTGTGATGAACTTTTAAACCTCAACCAAAATTTGCTCTTTGCCCATGTTCACTGCAAAGAACTATTGAGTTCATTGTGGGGAACTCCTCTAGATTGGCAGGATTTGCCTTTTTGGGTCCACTTCGCTAGGGCGAACTTTACTGTTGTCAACTTTTCTAGTTTTTCTGCTGAACTTTGAAAATGCATAACTTTTCACACACAACTCCAAATTAAACAATCTATGGCTCTTTAGAAATCTTGGGAAATAATCTACTTGCATGAAACAATTCATGGTAATTGAACTTCATTTTCTCATTTCATCTTATTTTGTCATAAACAACGACTTTGGACCCTTTTTAGCCAAATTGCATGCTCATCTTTGCTTTATTTATGCAATTCACAATAACACACACTTATCCACATTATCAAGCACATAAATGACTTAGTATAGGGGTTTAATTTAAATTTATCCAAAGTTGCACCCATACATACTATCATGCACAACATATACCATTTTTCTTTTACATTGGAAGCCACCCACCTTTTTCTCTTGCACCTCTTGCCCTTGCTTCTTGAGCTTGTGCCTATGGTTAGTCATTGGAAAGAATGGGATTTCAAGGAAATCCCAGTAGCAACTATCTTTAACTCACACATCAACATGCTTGATTATGTAAATGTAAACTATCATGACATGACACTAAAAACAACCCCTTACTCATATACTCATATTTGCACAAGGCCAAGGCAACATAGCATAGCTATAACCATGTACACTCACAAGCAAGGATTTACATGTTTTATGGCTACAACCATACCTCATACATGGAAAATCAACACATCTCAAAAGCAGTGTAAATATAAAAGTTAGAGTTTATGCTACCTTATACATTTGACTTTCCAATTTAACTCTAAGCGGCTTCCCCTTGCACTTTGGACTTCTCCCTGGCACCTTAGTATTCCTAAACATGTCATAGAGTACTCAACATCAATTTTGTGCTATTACTAATGCACTATGATCCTTAACACTTCATGAAATCTCTTTGATAGCCACTTAAGGCTCTTAGCTTCTAGATTTAGCAAATGTGGTTCTAATGCTTCCAAAATTGTGCTTGAGCTTCTACCCTACACAATTTGGAATTTTAAACTCAATGGAAGCATCAAAATTCTCAAAATCATACTCCTCCCAACCCTTAACCTTAGCTAAAAGAAAATGCACAAAAATTGGAGGAAATGAGATTTTTCAACATCTCTTTGCATAAAACATGCACAATCTCATTCCTATTCCAATTCCCAATCCTTCAATTACTTAAAAACATTCATTCTCAAGCATCATCAATCTTATCTAGCAGCATGGAGAAGGGTTTAGTGCCAAGATTTCATTACACACTCAAATCAACTCAAACTTGATAGCAACAAGTCACAAAACATGCATAGAGTTGATTTATGGCACTTGCTACTTCCAATTCCTACTCTTTCCCATTTTCTCTCTCAAGCCCTCATCAAAATAATTATTAAAAATCCTCAACCAACCACTTAGAGAGAACATTAAACCGATTAAGGGAGAGATTAGGGGCCATAGACAAATTCTATGTAAGATTTCAAGGCTAAATCACAAACTTACCTTGAGATTTGGCTTGAAACTCATGCTTTCTCTTCCCTTTGCTCTTCACCATCCTCTCTCTCTTCCTTTTCTGGTTGGAGCATGAAAATGAAGGAAATGGGGCACTTGGAGGCTTAATAATCTGCACATGTGATTTTTAATGGGTTGTGGGGCCCACATGTACTGCCAAAGCAACTTTACTCTAATAAAATCTATTGCTTTGGAAAAATATCACTTATTACTTTATCATCTTGAATAAGAGAGTGACAGGTGACTTCACCATGTCCTCGCAGAATTCTTTTGCCCACAATACCCTTTATCTGATTTCATCTACCAAAAATGCTTTTCGGGAATTTTCTGATCACTAAGTTCATATTAGGCCTTTAAAAAATTCCCATAATTCATAAGATTTTTGGGGTATTTTTCTCTTCTCAAAACTCATTTTGGAATGCCCTTAATTAATTTTCTCTCAACAACCCTGATTAGGTAATTTTCGATCTTTCATACTATCGTTTCAGCAAATGGTTTTGTAACATTCTACTAAGAACAATTTTATAAATTAGGGCACTCCAAAAAAACATTTTTATCCCCATTAACATTACATTTATTAGGCATCTAGGCAATTTAAATAATAATATTTGGCTAAAAAATCATTTAATAGCCAAAATATTAATTATTGTAAAAATTTCCCGCGAAGGGTATTTTTGTTCATTTTAAACTTAAATGAACTTCAATTACTGATCAGTGACTTTTTCTCTACCCTCTAGTGCCCTGGGGTCATTTTCTAGTATTTTGGTCAAAATTATCAAAATTCCATTTACTTTTCTCAAAATGGCGATTTTGCAGTTACGCTTTCTTTACTTGCAAAATGGCACTTTTGGCATCTCTTATACCTTTACTTACTCTCCGGACCCTTAATTACTCTATAGCCCATCATTTAGCCCTTATCCCTAGTTACCAAAAATTAATGATAACTTCGTACCCATGGCATCCTCTAATGATTCCAAAATCTCAAAGCAAATCTTGGATATCTATTTGATACTATACTTTTTGGCACACCATGCTATCTAACAATCTCTTCAATGTTGATTTGTGCCAACTTCTTCAATGGAGTTTTTGAATGAATCACCAGGAAATACGCTGATTTGGTCAATCTATCAACTATGACCCAAATTGCATTAAGATTTGATACCTCTGGCAACCTGACTATGAAATCCATTGTAATACTATCCCATTTCCACTTCGGGAGTTGTAGACTTTACAAACCTCCTGGTGGCTTCTAATGTTCAATCTTGACCTTCTGGTAAGTCAAGCATCTTGGTACATACTTGGTGATGTTGCACGTCATTCTTAGCCACCAACAAGACTTCTTCAGCACATGATACATCTTGGTCATACCCGGATGGATAGTATATATACTTTTATGGGCCTTATCTAGTAACTGTTGTCTCAAGGTAGGCTTTGGAGGGATATAATATCTTTCCCAAAATTTAATTATTCCTTTAGGGGTCTTCTTGAACTTTTTTGCCCCTCCTTAGCTCATTAAAGCCTCTATATGCTGCTCAAACTCATCCTGTAACTGTGCCTCTATGTTTTGTTCCTCTATGGAATTGATAATCTAGTAGTGCCAAAATTTTTTTCTCTTATCTGAAATTGTCTCATCAGACTCATATCTCAGAAGGTTTCTACTAACCTCATCCCATTCCTCATAACTATCATATTTGCTACCACATTCACTTTCCCTATATGGTACTTGATCTGGTAGTTGAAATACTTGAGCAACTCCATCCACCTTCATTGTCTCAAGTTTAGCTCTCTCTGATCTTTTAGATACTTGAAACTCTTATGGTTATAGTAAAGCTCGATAGTTGCTCCGTACAAGTAGTGCCTCCATATCTTTAGAGCATATACTATGGCTGTCAGCTCTAAGTCATGAGTGGGATAATTCTACTCAAGAGGCTTCAACTTCCTGGAGGCATATGCTACCACTATGCCTTGCTGTATTAGCACACACCCTAATCCATGCTTACTAGCATCACTATAAATTGTCTAAGCCTACTTTGGATCAATAATTATCAACACCAGTGTCATGGTTAGCCTTCTCTTCAATGCTTGGAAACTTACCTCACACTTCTCATCCCACCTAAACATCTCATTCTTTCTAGTGAGCTTGTTTAGCGGCAAGGCAATTTGAGAGAAATTCTATACAAATCTATGGCAATACCCTGCTAAACCTTGAAAACTGTGAACTTCTATGACCGTATTGGGCCTCTCCTATCTTAGCACAACTTCAACCTTGCTAGGGTCAACTGATACCTTTCTAGAGAGATGACATGCCCTAGGAATCTTACTTCAGTCAACCAGAACTCGCATCTACTAAGCTTAGCATATAACCGTTTCTCTTTAGAGAAAGAGATTGGTAAGTCTGGATAAGTGCTAGTTAAGGTTTATTCCATCATAGTAGCTACACTGAGCCAGTAATCAATTAGAGAAAGAGATTTTGGACTCTGGATAGGGTGGCTACTCTGGGAGGAAATTTCTGTATAAAGTAAGGATTGGTTAGGACCTGTAACTGTCAAAGTTAAACAGTATCCAATTCAGGAAGTTAAGAAAATCTGAAGGAAGGCTGGGGGATTTTGTCCCCTCGAAATTGGCTCTAGTGTAGTGATTTTATAAATTATTTTACATGATGATTGGAGTGAGAAGGTCTAGCTAAAAAGTCCCTAGTCCAATACCTAGTTACTTGAGACTAAGATATTTTAAGTGTAGTAGAGGTGTACTTAAGTATGTTCCAAAGCACATTACCAGAAAGTTAGAAATGCAGTAATTCTTTGGGTGGACAATGATTTCATTTAGATTGGCTAGAGAGAAAACCTCAATGAGATAAGGTCAATCCAAGCTAAGTATAAATTATGATGAGAATTAGGTCACTCTTGTTAGTTTGAACAAACATGTCATAGTGCATTCTCAGCAAAATAGATTAAGGATTGAGGTATGTTGAGTGTATGGACAATTGTCATATGATAAATGAGCAAGTAGGTGAATGAGGAATGACTAGATGCAATTAATTTTGCACAGGTTAAATGAACAAGAGGGAAATGATTGTAGAATTGAGGGTGTGACGGGATTGCCAAAAGCAAGGTAAACAGGCTATGATTGAAGCAGTGGTAACAGCAGTAGCTGCATTCTTAGTTGCTCTGCATAGCAGTAGCAACCATAGTAGCTACAACGAACTGCTTAACAAGTAATAGCCCCTAGTCCAACGGCTAATAAGAGCTGGTCAAGAAACTGTACTAGCGGCTGAACATGGAAATGTTCGGCAGTAGATTACCCACTTTTATAGACACAATTTCCCATCATTTAAAGGATCTATGCATATGCAAACTGCAAAAGTTGGGCAACCACGAAATAGAATGACTACGTAATCATAAGTACTGCAAAAAGAAAAGCCAGATTGTATGTCATGAAGATACAGATGATAAGAAATAAAGGAAGATAAGATATGTAGCACAAAGAAATTGTAAAGTAAGAACTTAAAAATGCCATATGTAATATGATTAGGACTAGTTTGCATCCTGAGGCATCAAAGAAATGTGTGATACTCAAGCCAATTATGGAATAGAAAAATGAAGTTCTCATTACAAGATGCCACTGCTAAGAGACTAAGAAAGTCGAGAGATTTCCGTAATTGCAACATTGTATGTTGCGATATGATGAGAAGAGAAAGTACCCAATAGAAAGTAGGCAAGAGAAAAGCCTTAATTATAAAGTATCTCTCTGAGTTTGGGTGGTGATCCTCCGATGCCAAAATAATATTGCCCTAGCAAAAGATAATCTACTCCCTCTTAAATAGGGATAACATGGGAAAGATCACCCCAGCAAAAGGTGAGCTACTTTCTGATAGACAGGGAGAAAAGCAAATCCCTGAAGATAGGGATAAGGTGGGATAGATGCTCCAATGGGAAACCATTGTGTGCTTCCTAATTTTCCCACAAGAAAGAAAGCAGTAAAAACAGGGCATGCAGAGTAAACCTTTCCCCAAAACAAAAGAGAGAATGTGAGCTAGGAGTATTACAAGGGTGAAATCCCTTAAGTTATTTAGGTACTACAAGAGTAAGAAAGAAGAAAAGAATGTGAGATGATAATCCTCTTTCTGTAATGTTACAACGATAATCAGAAACAATAAGGATTGTTAAACCTTGAGATGCAGTAGGTTGGCATAGAAAAGATAGTGAATGAATTGGCTAAAGAAATAGATCAGGGTTTGAAAGTTCAAAAGGTATAGTAAAAGGAATGTGTCCTGAGAATGATAACAGTTATGAGTCAAGGTAATATGACAGAACGATGATTTCAGAAAGTTAGTAATGCACATTGATAGAAATGGTGAGATGACCTAAGAAGTATGAAATGAAAGAAAGTTCTAAAGTGATAAGGAGGAATAAGCAAGGCCTAAGAGGGCAGCGTTGGCTTCTATGAATAGTCTTGGGGAATTATCAATATTGTTACCAACGAAGTGGAGGTGAATTATTTTCAAACTCAGTCTCTTAGTTTAGAATTCCCAGAGCTCTTAATACTATACAGAGGAATCGCACTTGATTCCAAATGGTTGCAGTAGATCTAAGATGGCTCATAGAGAATAGCAGATTCAAAAGAAAAGTTAGTGGGATCGCAGTTAGATCTCAAGGTTGTAGTAGACCTATAGAGCCACAGAAGTAAGAGTACAGTACTGGAAATTAATAACCAAGGATGGGTTTAAAATACAGGAACCTCCTCAAGTTGGGTAACTAATATAGAGAGAGTACCCTTGACTATTTCTTTGGATAGCCTAATTGTTAATTAGGATGAGCTTATTCCATTTAAGAGAAAGTAAGTAAAGTGCAAAGCTATAAGTCCTGAATGAAGTACAGTCAGGCTAGCTAAGTATGAGATAGGAATATAAGAAAAGTGGAAAGAGCCCTAGGCATTGTATGAACTCATTAAGTATCAAGAGAAGGACTTAAGGGTAAGTTGAAAGAAATGCTAGTGAGAGCTAGAAAAGACAAGAAATATTAGGTAAAGGTAAAAAGGAAACCTAGTATTGATATAGAGAAAGACTAGAGAGAGAAAGATTGCAGAAGTTAAATTTCTGGGCCATGTTGTCTCCCGAGATGGGGTTAACGTAGATCCTAGCAAGGTGGAAGCAGTACTGAATTGAGAGAGACCAGAAACTATTACTAAGATCAATTTTCTTGGTTTATCCATTTACTATCGAAATTTCATGTAAAACTATTCATAGATTGCCTTGCCATTGACAAAGCTTACACGAAATATTCAACTGTTTGCATTGATGATTAATGCGAACATAATTTCTAGAAATTGAAAGAGGCTTACATCTACGCCAGTAAGTGATTGTCCCGGACCCCAACCTGCCATTTATGGCTTATAGTGATGCTAGTAAGCATGGGTTGGTATGTAGATTGATACAGAAGAGCAGAGTTGTGGCTTATGCCTTTCGCCAGTTAAAACCTCATGGGGGCAAACTACCCTACTCATGACTTGGAATTGTGACAGATGCATTCACTTTGAAGATATGACAAGCATATTTATATGAGGTGATAGTTGAATTGTACTGCTACCACAAGAGCTTAAAATACTTGTAGGATCAAACAGACTTGAATATGTGACAATTTCGGTGGATGAATCAATGAAAAGATGTGATTGAAAAAAATCAAACACCATTTGTGAAAAGAAAATGTAGTAGCTAATGCACGAAAATGTAAATCGATGCAGGTGCTGGTCATGATGATTAGAGTAGGAAATGTTAGAACATTTCATGAATATGAATCTATCTAGTAGCATACTGATTGAAGATGGCTATGTTTTTGGACTAGAAAGTGACATGAGAGATGAGATTGAATGAGCTTAGGGAAATGATAGATGGGCACAGGCGAACAGAGCTAAGA
Organism: Vachellia collinsii; assembly: GCA_006871305.1. NCBI lineage: Eukaryota > Viridiplantae > Streptophyta > Magnoliopsida > Fabales > Fabaceae > Vachellia > Vachellia collinsii. The sequence goes on along the minus strand of QFDD01002043.1, from coordinate 15,849 downwards.
TTGAAAATGGTGAAATGCCAGATTATGATCTCTTGTCAAGTGGTTTAATTCATTTTAAAAAGAGGATTTATGTGCCACTAGAAGTCAATCTGAGAAGAAGAATCTTAGGTAAAGCCCATAAAACTAGATACATTCTACATCCTAGTATGACGAAAATCTATCATAGTCTAAAAGCATCATACTGGTGGCCAGAAATGAAATCAGATGTTATGAAATATGTGGCTCATTGCCTTATTTATCAAAAAGTGAAGGTTGAGCATAAGAAGTAGTCTGATTCTTTACCATTAATTAAGATTCCAGAATGGAAATGATAAAGTTTGACTATGGATTTTGATGTTGGTTTACCTAAAACCACAAATCAACATGATGCTATATGTGTAGTGATAGATAGATTGATGAAATTTGCCCATTTCATAGCTATCAAAGCCAAAGAGGTTGGCTCATATCTATATTAAAGAAGTGGTAAGACTTCATGGAGTGCCGAATAACGTGATACCAGATAGAGACCCTCGCTTCACCTCAAGATTTTGAAGAGCTCTATAGAAAGCTATGGGTAATCAATTGAGGTTTAGCATAGAATTTCATCCTCAAACAGATGGTTAAACAAAAAAAAAGTAAACTCTCAAAGATATGCGGGAGAGCTTGTATTCTGGATTTCAAAAATATCTGGGAACAGCCGCTATCGCTTGTTGAGTTTGCATATAACAGCAATTATCACACAAGCATACAAATGGCACCATTCAAAGCTCTGTATGAAAAGAAATATGGATCTTCACTCTGTTGAACAGAGTTCACCAAAAGATAAATTTATGGTCTAGATTTTGTTGACCAAACTTTTGAACAAATCAAGTTAATAAGGAAGAGGCTCGTAACTACCCAGAATCAGCAAAAGAGTTATACTGGTAATAGGCGACAACCATTGGAATTTGAAGTTGAAGATCATGTGTTTCTAAAGATCTCTCCAACTATGGGTATCGAACGATCAATAAAGACGGAGAAATTAAGTCTTAAATATATTCGTCCATTTGAGATTCTGGCAAAAATCGGGCCAGTGGCTTATCAGATAGCTCTGACACCATACCTGAGTCGATGGCACAATATCTTTCATGTCTCATGCTTGAAAAGTATCAACCTGATCCTAGACACATTATTGAGTATGAAAAAATAAAAGTGAGGGGTAATTTAACCATTGAGAATGTGCTAGTAAAAGTTATTGACTGGCAAGAAAAGCAACCTGAAAGTAAAGGCTTACCTTTTGTGAAAGTGGTACTGAAAGAATTATAAGCTCAGGAAGTGACATGGGAAGTCAAGGAAGAGATGAACAAGAGATATCTTGAGTTTATGGAATCTGGTATGATCTAAATTTTGAGGATGAAATTTATTTAACGAGGGGAGAATTGTAACATCCCAAATTTTGGCTAATGTATTATGCAATGTAATTGAAGCTTTGGGAAGCCAATTACAATATTTTGAACAAGTATGAGTAAATTTTTGGGCCAAAAGTATTTTAAGAAAATTAGAATAAAAAAAGTGAAATTGCCCAAAACTTATTAGAATAATTATTTTAAATGAAAGTAAAACTTTCGGAAGAAAGTTACTCATTGGAGTACTTTATGGCATTTTTGGATTATTGAAGGGAAAACAAAAAAAAAAGCCATCACACATGCCACACACGTGGTTGAACCATTAAATCCCTTTTCCCCCCATGCATTATCATCATCTTCATTTTCCTCCTATTTTCCACGGAGCAAGATAGCAGAGAGACAACGAGAGCGAGAGAGAGCAATAGCGAGCTTGCCATCAGGGCAGTGGAAGTCACAAGAGAAGTGGATGGAAAACTCATACAATCGAGGAATCTCAACTTAGGTGAGCTTTGATCCTTTGTCTCCATCACTGAATCTATTTTGGAATGGATGTTGAGCTTAACAAAAGTCAAGAAATTAGAGGTAATGGGATGAATCTCACTGATTAATCTCATTGTACGTGTAATATTTGAGCTCTATGGGTTGATTGGATCCATGCATGCTGTTCTTCGTCCAAGCTAAGTTCTATATGTATGTGTTCACTGCGTATACGATCTTGGGATAATAAATTGAGATTATCTACAAATAATCCTTAAGAGCAACTAATTTTGAGTTTAGATAAGCTTTAAGGGTGAATACATGTTTGATTTGCTGTTGAGTTTTGTTGGAGTAGAGATAGGGGTCTCAAATTCTTGGTGATCTGAGGTGAAAGAATGAAGTTTAAGTAGTTTAATGATTAATAAGAAGCTAACTGAACATCTGAGTTGTTGTATTGGAGTGCATGTCATTATTTTTTTTCTCTTTGGCATTGAGGAACTGAAGAACAAGGGAAAGCGTGGTTTTTAAAATGGGTCTCAGTTTCTTAGTAATTTGAGGCTAAAGCATGAAATGTTAAATGGGATATTGTAACTGTTATTATTCAACTCATGTACGTTAAAAATCTGAGAATGATATACATATATTAGCATGTGAAGTCTGGAACAAGAGTTGGAGAAAGGGAACAAATATATATGCATTTGAAATATGGAACAAGTGTTGGAAATCTGGAAAAATATATAAATGTATGCATGTCAGTGTATGTATATATATGTGTGCACTTGAAATCTGGAATTTGGGTGATAAATGAAGTCAAACCTTTTAGGCATAAGCAAACTTGCAAGCTGAGCTGAGAACCGTATTTTGAAATCTTCATGGTGTTAAATTTCAGATTTTTGGTGATTGAGTTTTGGGTCTGAGAACCATATATGGGTTTGTTATTGTGCGTTGGAAATGGAATTGAGGATCAGCTTGTGGTATCAAGTGAATTCAAGCATTGTCTCCCTCGCTATGCGTGTGAGTGGCTGCGTGAATATTTATATGCTCTGTGAAACTGGAGTTTGGATTATTAACTAAGATTTTGTTCTTAAACAGTAAGTATTTGAATATGAAAAGAATTCCTAATTGAGTAGAGGTCTTTCTTTCTATAGACTTGGATGAAAAAGATTTTAATGAAAAGAGTTCCCTAATAAGAAATAAAGTGGGAACTCAATTTCAAAAGAGAAGTGAGATTTAAATTCTATCGAAAATATTTTATACATATAATTGATATATTTTTATATGTATATACAATATCTAGGATTCGACTTGCCCAAGCCCATCAGGAAAAATGGGGAAGAAGGAAATCCAAAAAAGGTAAAATGGAAGTGAGAATAGAAGCTTGGCTAATGAAGCTCCTGGTATGGGAAGAAAAGAAAAGAAAAGCAAGAGAAAGCTAATAAAGCTTAAAGGTAGCAACTTTACACATTCTTGCATTTAAGTTGTGTTTATATTTTGTTATGCTTCTTAACTTGCCATGAGTTGAATAGTTATTTTATCTTGAACATGTTGAATAACTCTTTGAATTGTTTCATGGCTATGATCGACAATTCTATATTTTAAGTGCATGTTCTTGGTACATGTAAGCCTTGGCAATGCCACTTGTTATTTAATAAATGATGGAAGTATAACCTGATTGTTTGAATGGTAATTGTTTGCTACTGGGATTCTTTGAATCTCACCCATCAATAACTAATCATGCTAGGTTACAAGCTTCCAAGAGAAAAGTGAATGTAAGAGGCAAAGGGTAAGTCAAACAAGAGAGAAAAGCTTCTATATCATTATTTTACTGTAAGTTATTAAATGTATATCAATTCTTATAAATTGTGTAAATTCAACATGAGGCCTTGGCATGTACATATGATGTATATTGATGAATGATAAGTGATTGTATACCTAAGTATGGCCTTGAAAGTATGATTTTAAGATGCATAATCATGACCATCCAGGTTGAGCGGTTTTCAAAGTATGACTACTATTTGATTTGTTAAAGTAGAGTAAATGATCTCTACTTCTCCTGATAATTTTTATGGATGAAGTAGACACATGGGGCTTTCCATTAAATGCTAAATGAGGTTAATTGAAGCTCTATAAATTAAGTTATGAATTTTTGGATTTGAGGTGCAAGGTGTGTTAGTAAATCAAAGAGGGCTTAGTAATTTAATAAACTGTATTAACTGCCATATTTTATGGCCAAGATCATATTTTTTTTCATGTAAAGGACTACAAAATCTTTCAAAAGAATTTTAGAGCCCTCTCATACGATTTTTCTAGAATTAGTTATGATTTTTCAAATTTGGACTGAAAATCTGAAAATACCAAATGAATAGTAAGCCGATGGTCAAGATGAAAGTTTTTAATTTATGGGCTTTAATTATTTATTCACCTGAACGATAATGCTTCCGAATGTGCAATAGGTTACGTAACTGAAGGGTGTTACAATTCCTCTCCTGAAAATGGTAAACATTGATAGGGTGAGACATAAAGTCCCGGTAACCAATAATCAATTCATAGAATATATAATACAGGATTATAAGTCAGTGAGGCAGTGCTAATATGTAATACTCAAACAAAATTAATGTTTCCCATCCAATACAATTATATTACACAAGTGATCCCTCCATCCTACTCCTCCATATCACTCCATGATGTGGTCCGGCTTTATGCATTGAGCAACCTGGACAAGGTCAAGCAACAACATTAATCCAACCAGTCCCCCTTCGTTCTCCCTCCTAGGTCTAGAATCAAAGGGTGTCTAGCTTTCCACCTAGGTCTAGGTTGGTCTCCCACCTGGGTCTTGGCTGACTCCCCACCTAGGTTTGAGTCACATTAAAGCCATTCACTATGATTAGTAGTGAAGGCAACCACAGATATAACATAAGTCCAATCATCATAGGATCGACCCAACTACTTCAATACCACCTAATATTCCAATCTCCCACAAAAAAATAAATTCACAATTTATTCCAACTGAGGATAAGTTATAAATAGTTCATCACTTGTATATCTTTAAGTAAAAATGTATTCTTTCAAAATACTCCCCACTTCACTGAGATTGAATACATAAATATAGAGATAGTATTCACAATAAATAACTAAAGTATCGAGAATACCTTACAATCCATGCAAGCATATAAAATGAATTAACTATGGTTACCTCAACTCCAAAATACTTGTAAGCTGAAGTCACAAAAGCGCCAACCACACCCAAATCAATCTACACAATGATGTAGATACAAATTTAATATATATATATATAAGTTAAATAACTAACTTGAGTACTTGATCATATTCATTTAAATTCTTGTAATAATTATTTAAGATCCATACTCCTCAATATGCTCTCAACTATTTAATTTAACTTTAATTTAATTATTCCCCTCAACTCACAATTCAATTAAAACACAAATTTACTTCAATTACACAGAATCTACGATTTATAGTTCAGTGTTTCAAACATAGAATTTGTTAAATTATAGATCCTCAGTTTATTCAATATTTAAAGCTGATCACAACTCCCATAATACATTGAATAACACTGATAAATTCTTCAACACAAGTCTAAAAGGTGGAAGCACTCTATATAGAAGAAGTTATAACATGCTTAAATCAAATATTTATTTTTAAATTCCAATGACAGTCAAATAACAAATCCAAATAAGAAAGAATTAACAATTAATCCCTATCTACCCTTCATTAGACAGTTATAGCTAAAATTCAATCTTTGTCCAATATTCTGATCCTACAATTTTATTTAATCAATATCATATTACTACTATTGAAAAGAGAAAATTACTTAGAAAACCTTTTATGAAGAAAGTTAATTGAAAATAAGTAATTTTGATTACCTAAATGATCCCAAAGATAGACTCTAGAGCTGGAATAATAATCTTGCCGCTGAATGGAAAGGGAAGGGGAGATGATGGGGCTTTCTGAACCCTAATAGCTATTAATGCAACGCAAGGAGTATTTAAATATATCCCTCACATGATGAATGGACACGCTGCAACTCCCCCCTGTTTTTTTTCAATATATATATTACACTAAGGGGCCACGTGCCTTTAGGTATATATATTATATTATATATATATTTTTTCATTTCTTTATTATTATTTTTTTAGTAAAGTTATTATATATATTATCATTTATAATTTCTTTAATTCATATGTCTCACATTTGGATAAATTTGTTTTGACTCAAAGGATTACCTAACAAATTATATTTAACATAAGTACTATTTCTAAATAATAACTAAATCCTTTAAATAAATAATTATTTTACAAAAATGATTAAATCCTCTAAATAAAAATTAGGATGTTACAAAAATGCAAAGTTGTGTAGGGTAGAAGCTCAAGCACAATTATGGAAGCATTGAAAACACAAGTAGTCAAGCTAGAGGTTAAGTTGGAGATTGAGAGTGCAAAGTGTTATAATGCACTAAGTAATCTCAAGTATTGATGTTGAGCACTCTATGACATGTGTAGGAATACCAAGGTGCCAAGGAGAAGTTCAAAGTGCAAGCGGAAGCCACTTAGAGTTAAATTGGAAAGTCAATTGATAAGGGATCAATCCTTCTAACTTTTGCATCTACTTTGCATTGATTGTAGTATGTGTTGATTTGCCATGTATGAGGTATGGATGAAGCCATACAACATGTAAATCCTTAGTTTTGAGTGTGCATGGTTGTAGCTATGCAATGATTGCCTTGGCCTTATGCAAATGTGATTGTATGAGTAAGGTTTAGTTACTAGTGTCGTGGCATGTTAGTTTATGTTTAATAAATCATGCATGTTGATGTTTTTGTAAGAAATAATTGCTACTAGGATTTCTTTAAAATCTCATTCTTTCTAATAATAACCAATAGGCACAAATTCCAAGGGCAAAGGGAAAGAAGTGCAAGAGTAAGTGGAGATGGCTTCATGAAGATATTTTGCACATGTCATGTTGTATATGCTTTGTGATGTATATGGGCATTACTATGAGCTTTTGGATGAATGTAAATTAAACTCCTACACTAAGTCATTTTGTTGCTATGTGATGTAAATAAGTGTGTGGTAAGGAGAAATGCATGAAGAAATGAGAATGAGCATGCAACTTGGCTAAAAAGGGTCCAAAACCCTTAAAAAGTGACAAAATAGGATAATTGGACCACATGGAATCCAATTCCGATGAAATTTTGCATACAAGTAGATCTTTTCATAATACTTCTAAAGAGTCCTAGTTTTCTCAATTTGGACTTGTTTGGAGAAAGTTATGATTTTTCAAAGTTCAGTAGAAAACCAAAAAATTTGAAAGCATAAAGTTCGCCCCTGTGAAGTTCAGAGTTTGCCTAGGCGAAGTGCATTCTGGAAGAGTTCACCACAACAAACTCAAAATTTTGCTGCAGTGAACATGGTCAAAGACCAAGTCCTATTTTACTTTGGAAAAGTTCACCATAGGGAAACATAAAGTTCACCGCAGTGAAATCCCCCATTTTGGACCAAATGAATAGTGATTTTTCCAACTCTTTTGAACTTTGATTGAGTATTACTTTGGTCCAAGGAGTATTTTTCCCTTATAAGGGATTGAGAAAGCTTTTATTAGAGACCTAATTCACTTGGTTTAAAATTTTTCTAGAATTAGTTGTGAATTTTTAAATTTGGGCCAAAATTCCAAGTTTATAAAGAAATAGTAACTCAAGTGGGTGTTTTGAAATTCACTAAGATAATGAATTTTAGCTCACATAATGGACTCCAAGGGTCCCATTAAGGTCTCTAATGGAAAATAAAGCTAGCTAAGAGAGTTGTTACATGTGTTACAATAGACCTCAACTGTAGAATTGAAAGTCTCAAGCCTCATCAGGGCTATCTTGTGTCACAAGGCCGGCTTCAGCCCTTTGATCATCCGCTCTGTATTCCACCTTTCATTATTGTACTACTGCAGGTGTGTGGAAAATCGGGCTTGCTTGAGGTATTTTGGTAGGTGTAACACTTCTCTTAGATATCTTTATTACTCATTAGAGACCTTAATCACTTACATAAGCTAGAATTAGTCAACTAGGTGAATCTCAAAAGCTCCCACTTGAGTTACTATTCACTTAAAAACTTGGAACTTTAGTCTAACTTTGAAAATTCATAACTAATTCTAGAAACTTTTAAACCAAGTGATTTAAGTCTCTAATGAAATCTTGTTCAATCCTTTATAGGGGAAAAATATTCATTTGGACAAGCTAAAGATCAAACATCCCCTTAAACCATGTGAAATTGCACTATTCATTTTGTCCCCTAAAACAGGACTTCATAATGGCCAACTGATCGGACGCGGTTTTGTTGCCTTCTGGTTCGATACAAAAATGATTACACCAAATTAATGTAGTATAGTGGGCAACCAATCATTCTTCTTGAGGAGCGGTTTATTGGATATCCTAGTCTTTTTTTTTGCCAACATTGGCTATCCTAGTCTAAATTGGTTATCAAAAACATGTTGAACTTGGGTATGAAAAGGGGGCTTTGATTTATGGAAACTATGGTGCAATAACAAAACAATGCAAGAAGTAAATCTTTTTGGTATTTTGGTTTAACAATGAAATTGTTGAATTAAATCAAAGATATGAAGAGATAGGCCCTTGGTGATGGGAACTCGGTTGTCATTGCTCTCAAAATGATATGGGAGTTTATAACTCTCTAAGTCTAGATAAAAACCCCAAGCAATCACTTAGGTCTAATGCTTTAATTAATGAAAACTCACTTGGATCCAAGTTAATTACCACCTCTTAAAACATTGTTTAAAACCACTTAGAGTGTAATTGAATGGATGATGCAAATGCTCCAATGATTATAAATCAACAACCAAAGAATTCAAGCACACACATTAACTATCAATAATCATTGACAATTGATTGAACACAACGGATTAATTAGAACTGCAATGCATATATGTAATTCAGCATAAACACACCATCCAATCCAAATACATAGTCCAATCACAAAATCACAAATCTGTGATCTTGGTTTACATGGTAGTAGAAACTCCTAAATCTAGAAATAACCAACATAAGTTCAAACATAGATTAAGATTAAGAAAAACTCCCCTAATGAGCCCATGAACTCAAGCTTTGTTTTCCTTCACAAAGGGACTAAGGATTTTAGCCTCTCATTGCTTCCAAAACGTAGCTATCACTACATATATGTTCTGCCATGAGAGAAAATAAAAAGGGAGTGCAAAATTAGGAGAAGAAGGTAGTGGAATTAGTTTGAATGGGTTGGAGGTGCATAAAATGGTTGAGAAATGAAGAAAATGGAAGAGGGAATGGATAGGGAAGTTGGGAGGCTGAGAGAGTAGTGCTGGGGGCTCTCCTCTGCAAATCTGGAGAGTGGGAGATGTATCTGGTTCGTGGTGGCTCCTCCCATATATGTAGCAGATAAATAACCTAATTTAAAATGTGTAGCTACAATAATAAGTCTTGAGGTCAAGACTTGGCATAGTGAGGTCGCGATCTGGGAGCAGTCAAGTTGCGACTTGGGTCAACTTCATCACGACGTGCTGTAAAACGCACATCTTCTAAAAAATACATCCAAGTCACGACTTAAATTCTCAAGTCATGACATAAAAGTGGCAGTGGGCTCCTTTGACTATTTTTATCTCTCGATGAACTTGTGGCTCCTTCAATGTTACATCTTTGGTTTTGAAATCTCCTCCAAATGCCTACACATGAAGGCAAAGAGCTTTGTAGAAGTTAAATGAGATAAAGATAAAGGCATTCATAGTTTGGATGAGATAAATGACCCATTTTTACCCTTAAGTAAGCACAATGCAATACATGAATCAATATAATCAATAATGGTATAAATGTATGTAAAATGAGGGTAACGGTGTTACAAAACACTATAAAACACTCAAGAAAATAGTATAAATATTGGGTTCTATCACCAACTCATTTGGTCACATGAAAATTGATCTCAGGTGCACTTCACTGCTGTGAACTTTTGAATTTGCTGCAGCAAACTCCTCCAAACTGACCTCCTTGACCACTTTCGCCACGCAAACTTTGCTGCTATCATCTTTTCTTGTTTTTCAACTAAACTTGTAAAATGCATAACTTTTTACACACAACTCCAAATTGAGCAAACTATGGATCTTTAGAAATCTTATAATAAGATTTACTTGCATGTAAAATCTTAGGGCCATTGGATTTTATTTGATCATGTTATCCTACTTTGTCACATTTAAGGGCCTTAGACCCCTTTTATACCATCTTGCATGCTCAATTCACTTTCTTTATGCATTTCACACCATAATTCATATAATCAAAGCACATGGTACAAAAATGACTTAGTGTAGGAGTTTAATTTACATGTATCCCAAAACTTCACATAAACATGAAAAATCACATAGATACACATCAAAATGGCAAATATAGAATGTGCAACTTGTGAATTCTCATGGACGCCCTCACCATTCATTCCTAGATCTCCTTTCCTTTGCACTTGGAACTTATTCCTATTGTTAGTCATTGGAAAGAATGAGATTTCAAAGACATCCCATTAGCAAATAATTCTAACTATCACATCAACAAGCATGGTTATTGGAATGGAATATTAACATCCCATGAAAGTCTAACAAAACCTTACTTTTCATACTAGCATACATTGCACAAGGCTAAGGCATATCAATTTTTGCATAGCTACAACCATGCACAAGTAAGAAATTACATGTCATAGGGCTACAACCCACATTAATCATGGCTAAACCACACCACAACAATCAATAGCAATGTAAATGTAAAAATTAGAGAATTTGCTACCTTGAAGCTTTAACTTTCCAATGTGAACTTGAAATGGTTCTCACTTGCACTTGGTGGCTTCTTCTTAGCAACTTACACACCTACACATGTCATAGTGTGATAAACATCAATACTTGACATTACTTAGTGCATTATAACCCTTAGCCATTCTCAATTCCTAACTTAGCCAATTTTGGCTATAATGCTTCCAAAATTGTGCTCTTGCTTCTACCCTACATAATTTTGCATTCTAGACTCAATGGAAGCATCAAAACACACAAAATCACCCTCTTTCCCCCTTGAACCTCAGCTGCATGAATTTGTCAAGAATTGGTGGAAATGGTTTTTTGCATGATTTCTTTGTACATACATGCATAATACCACTCCTACACCATTTCCTAACCATTTAGTAACATTAAAACATGCATTAACATGCCTTCTCAATTTTGGTAACAGCTAGGGGAGAGGGTTTCTTGCCAAAATTCATTTTATCATCAAATCAACTCATTCTTGACAACAAGATGCAACATAATATCAAGAGAGTTGATTTGAAACACATATCACTTATGATTCTTACTAAAACTCATTTTCTCTTTCAAATCATCATCATCAAACACAGCCCCCATAATCACTTATCAAGAAATCTAAACCAACTAAGAGGGGGAGGAGGACTCATAGATTAAATCCCATGGAAGAACCAAGCTTAAACATTAATTTACCATGAAACTTTGCTTGAGTTTTGCTTCTTCTTCGTCCTTTGGCTTCCACAATTATGCCTCTCTCTTTCTCTAGTTGAAGCACATAAATGGGATAGAAATTGGGCTTTGGGGCTTTTAAAAATCTGTCCATATGTGCTTTAATTCAATGTGGGGTCCACTTGTACTACAAGAGCAATTTTACACTGATAAAATCATCTGCTTAGCTAAATATATTCTCTTTTCTCTTCATCTTTAATAAGAAGATGACAAATGTCTCATTCTAGTCCCCACAATTCTAATTTTCCAAAACTAGCCTTACTTTATCTGATTTCAGGCTACTAAAAATGTTTTTTGAGAATTTTCTGATCACTAAGGCTATATCTTACCCTTAAAAATTCTCATAATTCATAACAAGCTTCAATCAACTCAATCACAGCATCCATATGTAGTAAATCATGCAAGGAGTTAATTTAAAACACTTGTTGCTTCCAATTTTCCCTCTTCTTCATTTTCTCTCACTTAGAGGGAGAAATTAACTGATAGAAAGGAAGAACTAGGCTCTTAGACAAGTTTCTATTTAAGAAATCAAGCCAAAACACTAACTCACCTTGAACTTTGCTTGATTTTCTCCTTCATTTGCTTGTTCTTCACCTTCAGTTGCTTCTATCACTTCCTTTTAGGTGGAGCACGAGATATGGAAAGGAAATGGCCTTAGGAAGACTTAATAAAAGCCAACTCAAGTGAATTAATGCATGTGGGGTCCAATTCTACTAATAGAGCCACTTTATACTGATAAAACTACCACTTTTCTAAATATCTTTCATTTGCTTTTCATCTTCAAGCAAGAAGATCACAAGTGGCAACACTTATAGCCCACAATCATCTTTTAAGAAAGTTAAAATACTTTACGGCTACTTTATCTGGTTATTTTCTACCAAAAATACCTTTCGGGAATTTTTTGATCACTTGATCAGTTGAGTGTCACTAAAAATTTCGAAAATTCAACTGTAGAGCTGATCAAACATGATTTTGTCACCTTCCAGTTTGATACAAGATATTGCACCAAAATAATGTAGTATAGTAGGCAACTAATCGTTCTTCTTGAGGAGCGGTTTATTGATTATCCTAGTTTAAATTAGCTATCAAAAACATGTTGAACTAGGTATGAAAAGGGGGGTTTGATTTAATGAATGAAAACTATGATGCATAGTAAAGAGAATGTACGTAGTAAATCTTTTTGGTCTTTTTGATAAATGAAAGTATGCTTTGGATTAAAGGGAATATGTGATAAATAGGTTCTCATGATGGGAACTTAACTTTCCTTGCTCTAACTTTAATATGGAAGTTTAATCTTTTGAAGTCTAATTTAAAAACCCTAAGCAATCACTTAGGTCCAATGATTTAATTAATGCAAATCACTTGAATCCAAGTTAATGAACATTTCTTAAAACATTGTTAAACACCACCTAGAATGTAAAAGGATGAATGATGCTCATGTTCTCAATGGATTGCACTCACAACCACAGAAACCCAATTAACAAATAACCACCAACAATCATTGACAACTAGATGAACATAGGGAATCAATGTCTGAAATATATATACACAAATCAATAGAATTTACTCCGAATGCATAGTCTAATGCAAAGATTACAAATCTGTCATCACAGTTCACATAGCAGTGGAAATCTCTAAATCTAGAAATCTCTACAAGTGTTCAAATATAAGATTAGACTAGAAATACTCCCCCATGAATCCTAGAGCTCAGGCCTTGTTCTCCTTCACCAAGAGGCTAAGATTTTAGCCTCTCATAGATTTAGAAACGCAGCTGCAATCACAGGTACTTTTTGCAATGAGAAAGGTGAAAATGAGGTTGGAAATATGAAGAAAGAAGTGATAGAGAAGGTTTGAATGGTTGGAAATGATGGAAGATGATGGAAAATGCTAGAAAATGGAAGAGTGATGGTGAGAACTTGTTAATTGCTTCAGTGAGAGGGAGAGTTGACTCCAGTGTCTTCAAAATCTGCAGAATGGGGCTCTCCTTTGTGTTGGCTCTTCCCTTGGCTATATAGGAGGCTGCTAACCTAATCCAAAATGCGTAGTTGCATTTTCACACAATGAGGATGCGACTTTAACATGGTCAAGTCATGACATTAGTATAATTGGTCGTGACCTACAAGACCAACACAACCTCTAAAGTTACATACAAGTCACGACCTATTATTTATGGTCACGACTAAAAAGGCCTAGTGGCACTCTACTTACAATTTCTTCCTTTCAACGAACTGTAGCTTCTTCAAACTCATCCTTGAGCTTGCAATTAAAAGTCGGACCCTTACTTTATGACTTACAATGAAGGGTGGAAGGCCAATCTAAAATTTGGATGGAGAAATTAAGAGAGCAGAACTCCTAGTAGGTTTTAGAGGGGTGGAGGAGCTGGGCAATCAAATCCCCAATTCTTAAACTAGCATCAAGCTTTGACTAATCCACCAAAGGAGGATACAAATAAGCTCCTACATAATATGATGGCATTGTTGAAAGAGGAGCAAACTTCTAACATAAATCAATTCAGCTCCATTGTGTCCCTCATTCAGCAAGATTCCACCAAGAAAGATGCTAGATTTGCCTCCTTAGAGAAGCAGATGGAGTAGTGGGAGATGAAGGTTAAAAACATAAACTCATATGTCACTTAACTCTCTAGTAATATGAGTGAGCAGCAAGCAAAGAGTATCAATTCCATCCCTTCAAACACGGTCATAAATCCAAAGGGATTAAATGCCATTAATCTTAGAAGTGGGAAGAAAGTGAAGTTCGCTAACGAAGTTGAGGAAGAGGTAGAGAAGAGATTGATGGTGATGAACTTCTACCCTCAATGTCAAGAGCTATGAACTTTGAGAGCACTAAGAAGTGAGCACTGTTGACCAAGAAGGAGTCTTCCGTCTTGAATAATGAAGAAGGAAGTGCAAGGAGTAGTCAAGAAGCAGCATCATTGAAGGGGAATGTCAAGCAAAGGAATCATGAAGCCAATATAGCCAATGGTAAGGAGGTAAATATTCAAAAAGTCCTTTTCCAAATTCTTATTTGATGAGAAAGAGAATTATTGAAACTAAACATGAAAAGGATGTTTTTTTATCACTTTAGTGGAATTGAAGTTAATATCCCCTCGCTTGATTTGGTTGAATAGGTTCCTGCCTACACTAGATACCTTAATGACCTATGTACCAACAAGAGAAAATTTAGGCCAAATGAGAGAGTTCAAATAAGCTCAAATGTCACCTTGTTTGAGCCTCAAATCCCTGTCAAATGTCAGGATCATGGATCTTTTACCATACCATGCACTATAGGTAATGTTACTGTAGGGGTGCTCTACTAGACCTAGGAGCACCAGTAAATATGATGCCTAAGTCTGTTTACACATTCTTGGGAGTCAAGACCCTTAAGTCCACAACTATAGTACTCCAACTAGCCGATAGGACTATGAGGTATCCTGAGGGCATTATAGAGGACATTTTGGTTAAGGTAAAAGATATAGTTTTTCCAACTGATTTTTATTTGTTCAACATGTCCACTAAAAATGTTCATGACTCCACCTTGATCTTAGGTAGGCCCTTTTTAAAGACTGCTAATACCATACTTAGTGTGAAAGAAGGAAGTACTATAATAGAGTTGGTGATCATAAAGTACATTTTAACATGTATGAAGCAGTGAAACACCCCTATGTGGATTACTCTCTTTTAGGTGTGAATATGATTGACATAGCCATTGAGGACACATACATTGAACATGAACTGCAAGGTGAATCCACATTCTTTGAAAGTTGTTCACTTGACTTTAATGATGAAAATGCTTCTATTTCTTTTTTTTCATCTCTTTATTCTTTTCCTTTCGTCTATTCATGTGGTGGCCATGTGACATGCCTTAATTGTACTGTGGTAAATTTTCATGCTTTCTGATCGCACGCGGATTGTCGCCTTCCGGTTCGATACAAAATGATTGCACAAAAGAATGTAGTATAGTGGGCAACCAATCGTTCTTCTCGAGGAGCGGTTTATTGGCTTTCCTAGTCTAAATTGGTTATCAAATACATTGTTGGACTTGGGTATGAAACATGGGGGTTTTGGTTTATGGAAACTATGGTGCAATAACAAAACAATGCAAGAAGTAAATCTTTTTGGTATTTTGGTTTAACAATGAAATGGTTGAATTAAATTGAAGGTATGTTGAGATAGTCCCTTGATTACAGAAACTTAGCTTTCATTGCTCTCAAAATGATATGGAAGTTCATAACCCTCTAAGTCTAGATAAAAACCCTAAGCAACCACTTAGGTCCAATGCTTTAATTGATGAAAACTCACTTGCACCCAAGTTAATTACCACCTCTTAAAATATTGTTCAAAACCACTTAGAGTGTAAATGAATGGGTGATGCAAATGCTCTAATGACTGTAAATCAACAACCACAGAATCCAAGCACACACATTAACCAATCCAAATACATAATCCAATCACAAAAT
>QFDD01002042.1:0-23508 GCA_006871305.1 Vachellia collinsii | reverse complement strand
TCGTCACAAGAAGATGAATGATCACTCTCACTCATCACAGTCTCAGACGAAAGTTTCATCGGTTGGTGAGGTCTCATCCAAGTTCTTCCATAAAGCTGCCATGGCCGCTGCTTCTTATCACGAAGAGGAAGCTGCTTCATGGTGGTGGTGGTGGCCGCCTTTAGAATCCATCGTCACTACTGATTCAGATTCAGAAAGCGAAACCTACTGGTTCACACCATTTCCAACCCCCTTTGATGATTTTCCTCTGAATTCTCAAAGTACTGATCATGAACCTTGCTTAGAGAACCAGAACCAGAATCTCTCTTATTCTGCCCTCACACCAATGTCTGTGAAACCCGTTTATGTTTTCAGTAATAGTGTTACTGTAACCAAATCCGAGTCTTCTTCTTCTTCGTCTTCCTCTCCAATACTGCCTGCTTATGGTTTTGCCAATGGAAGTTATGAATCCTTCGGTTTCGGCCCGGGTCGGGTTTTGGATGAGGGCTTTAATGGAGTATCATCACTGGAATCTAAACCCATAGCTATGTGTTATAGTACATTACTGACGAACGAGATTGAGAATTTTCTCGCAGATGTTTCATGGAACTCTCCACATCATCAGAATCCTTGTGTCTGGCAGAAGGATGTTCCGCATCATCATCTTGGTTTTGAATTCTAATTATTGTATCTATAGAGAGAGATAGAGAGTAGTGTTTTTTATTTGTTGTTATGTACCATTGATGGTTTCTTCTTTACAATGCTTTTGTGTGTAATGTCATGCTGCTGTGATGGACAGTGGACAAGCTGGAGTCTGAAAACATATATAGATGTATGCATGTAATCAGTAACACTACAAAAAAACAGACTTTCAGCGACGACTTTCAGCGGCGACTTTTTTTACCCTTCAGCGGCGATAAAACTTATCTTTCAACGGCGACTTCTTGTCGCTGTCGAAGGGGCCCTTCAGCGGCGACTTTTCTTATCGCCGCTGAAGATGAGAAATTTTTTAATTTTAAATTATTTTTAAATTTAATTATTTCATTTTTTTAAAAAAAATTAATACCTTCAACGGCGACATTTTATGTTACCGCTGAAGGTAAATTTTTTTTTTAATTTAAAATCATTTATTTAATTATTTTTAAAAGTTTTATTACCTTCAGCGGCGACATTTTGTGTCGCCACTGAAGGTAATTTTTTTAAATTTTAAATTAATTAAAAATTAATTATTTAATTTTTATTGAAAATAAATTTTTAATCTAAAAATAATATTTTTAAGAAATAAAAATTATTAAATTAATATTTATATAATTTATAAAAATATAAATTCATTAAAATAATATATTATTCATTAGTAGAAAAATACTTATTTAGACCGCATTTAGATGATAAGGTCTAAAAAAATGATCGGTGGCATTTTCTGTAAATAAGAATACAAATGTTAAATCATTTAGACCGCACCTAAGAGGTGCGGTTTAAAAAGTGCCTCTTTTAGACCGCACCTCAGAGGTGCGGTCTAGAAAGAATATCTTTTAGACCACATCTAATAGGTGCGGTCTAAAAGATGCACTTTTTAAACCACACCTCAGAGGTGGGGTCTAAAAGATGCACTTTTTAAACCGCACATCTTAGGTGCGGTCTAAAAGATGCACTTTTTAAACCGCACCTCTTAGGTGCGGTTTAAAAAGAGCTTTCAGAATTCAAAATTTAAACAGCGCGCTCAGGTGTTGTCTAAATCTAAACGCATTTCCGACTTTTTCTCCCAAAGACCTCGATCGACATTTTTAAAGCTTAGAGCAAAGCAATCCAAATCCTCATGAAAACTCAATTCCACAGATAAATTACTTCAAAGTATCGACGCAAAACCACCTGACGCAGTCTACCTCTTTTGTCTTTGTGTAATCAGCTCTAATATTCCGACAAAATTTCTGTTTTCTTTTTGTTGGGGATGATTGTTTGATTTGTATCACAAATAATATATATACTTAAATATGTGTGTATATAAATGACTACAATTTATTATATAGTAAAATGTTATATATATTTAAATATGCGTTTAAAGTATGCAAAGTCATTGCAGCTCAACTGGCAAAGGTTCACGCACGCAGCCAAGAGGTTGCAGGTTCGATTCCTAAAGGAGGCAAAACTTCAGATTTATCAGATGGTGACACGTGGCATTGTGAGGTGGCAACATGTGGCGTAGGTGAGGTGGCATATATGTGGCGACACGTGGTGTGCAGGGAATGGTGGTGATGTGGCAGTCGTCGGTGACGTGGCACCGACCGGTGATGATGTGGCAGTTACTGAAGTAATTATTATTTTTTAATAATTTTAAAATTATTATTTTTTAATTATTTTGAAAATTATTATTTTTTTAATAATTTTGAAAATACTTTCAGCGGCGACTTTTGTCGCCGCCGATTGGTACTTTCAGCGGCGACAAAAGTCGCCGCTGAAAGCCTTTTTGGTCGCCGCTGAAGGGTATCTTCAGCGGCGACTTTTTTTTGTCGCCGCTGAAAGTCAATTTTTTTGTAGTGTAACTACATTTTGATTTGTCATTTTTAGGCAAGTGTCAATGATCTGTTTGTTTGTTGTGTGTGCAAGTATTAGCAGTAAGCAGAGATATAGGTTTTCATAGTTGCCTGAACTAAGCTTAATGTTACGAGATAACAAGCGAGTCATATAAAAATAAGAAGTTTAGCACAACTCAGGCGAGCCACATATCATCATCAATGTGATGAAAAGTGAAGCCTGTTTGTGTTAACGTTAGAGAAGCACGTTTACGTAATTGGAGATAAAACTCTTCATATATATATTTACTTCGTAAACTATAAATTACCATGAAAAAGTAATTTCTATTACTAATTCAAACATATACAAATAAGATTGAGAGAGTTGGAAGCACACGAAATAACAACACTTCTTTCTTTTCCTTACAATTTTAAATCCCACATCTTCTTTTCTCAATTTTTTAAAAAAACATTTTTGAACAATATTATCTTTTTATTCACATTTTCAAATACTTCTTTGGTTCAGTATCCTGACTTGATAGAGAAAATCATAATCTTAATTTGCTTTTTTGCAATTTTGATGGGCTTTTTCTAGAATTCTCCCAAAAAAAATTCCTTAAAAAACGAGTGTATATGTTTTTTATTTTCTTTTTCAAATACTTTTTATTTTTCTGTATCAAACTCTGCCAAACCTTCCAAGTTTAACAGAAAATTTTTCACTACGCTCCCACTCCCAAATTTTTCACTGTCGCTTCTCGTCAGCGAGCAGGCGAAGAATCACATCCCCAAGGAATGAGGAAAGAGAAATCTGACGCAAGTTAACAGGAATGGTTCGGCCAAGTACATTCCAATATAAACAAAGAGCCACCGATCTGTTAGCTTGCTGATTCGATCAGCAATGGGTGGTTTGGTTCACGAACTAGCCTGTATTTTCCCCTCCTAAGGAAAAAGCATACCGTGCTTTAACTTTGTCTTTTGTACAGCCCTCGATCCCACTCCCATCCCTCTCACATCTGAGTTTAGACGCCTTGCAGCTGCCACTAGCTTCCATTTCCTTCCCCAACAGGTTGGCCTTTCACTCTCCGTTCTCTTTCCATCTGTCACATTCTGTGTTTGTTTGATAATCGTTACTGATAGGCTGGTGTTTTTTTTTTTCAATGCCGTTGATTTGTTTGACCAAATGTCTTTGAAGAAATTTGTCTCCAAAAGCTGCATTTCCTACTTGTGGCCTTGAGAGGAGTTTAGTCTACTTGTTTGATGAAATTCTTATACAAGAAATTCATGTTATTGTTCATTTGCATTTGGTCTCCCCCCCCCCCCATCAGTATAAAGTGGTGTTAATTGGATCTTATGTGTTGAGACAATCTGATGCTAACCGTAGGCCCTGTGTACAAATAATATTTATCATGTATTGTATCTTACACGTGTAATTCGTACATACAATCTAGGGCTTAGTGCCCTAGTATATAAAGCAATTCAATAACAGTAGGCAGGTGCACCACTTTTACAGAATATTATATTTTCTTCTCTTGGTATTGAGCAAAAAGCTTCACAGCCATGGCAGACTCATCAGTCGTCAAATCCTCCACTTCCAAAGTTCCCACTCTAAAAATGACTCTCTTATCTCCGCTGCTGCATTACCCAAGGTTTCATCAGGACGAGACCTCAATCAAATCTATTCCATCAAACAGGTTGGAACAAACTTCCTTGTGTGGCAGACACATGTGCTTCCCATTATCAAAGGTCACAAGCTGGAGGGTTTCAACAATGGTACCAAAGTCTACCCTCCTCAATTCGTTACAAATGGTGATCAATCCGTTCTTAACCTAGATTTCGAAGACTGGGTTGCTGCTGATCAGCTTGTATTTGGGTGGCTTCTTAACACTATGACCATTGACGTTTCTTCTCAACAGAGATCTCTGGCTCTCTCTCTCTCTCTCTCTTTTGGGTGCCGCGTCTCGAACAGGCAACGTTGCAGCTGAGATAATCTCTCCACGCCAGCAAGCCACTGAGACGCAAGCTTGTATTTGGGTGGCTTCTTAACACTATGACCATTGACGTTTCTTCTCAAATGGTCTCTGTATCTACTGCTGCTGGCCTTTGGGAAGCTGCAAAACAGTTAGATGGGTCACAAACAAAGGCTAGAATATTAATGCTCAAATCAGATTTTCAACGTACCAGGAAGGGTACTATGAGAATGACTAAATATCTCTCTAAAATGAAGAACATTTCTGAGCAACTAGCAATTGCTGGGAGCCCTATATCACTCCCGGATCTAATCATCCAAGTTTTAGCTGGCTTGGATGCAAACTATTGTTGTTCAACTGAGCAGAGAAGCTGCTGACCTTAACTGGATTGAGTTTTAATCCTCTCTTCTGACCAATGAAAGCAGGATGGATCAACTCGCCCATTTCTCTCAAATGTCCATTTACACAAACTTTGCTAATGTTGCACGTACAGAGCACTCCCCTTCCTCCAACTGGCGTGGCTCTCGCAGAGGCCGTGGAGGACGAAGTTACCATGGTTGAGGAAGACAAAATTTCACCTCTGGACGCCCTTTCAACACCAGAAACAATGATACTCTTCAGTGTCAGCTATGTGAACGTTTTGGACATGACATAGAGCAATGTTTTTACAGATTTGATAGAACTTTTGTTAAACCCAGCAAAAGGAAAAACAATGCTTATAATACTCACACTGGAAGTTCAAACTCTAACCCTGATTTTGCAGCTTATTGGGCAACACCAGAAATTGTTGATGATGATGCATGGTATCTGGACAGCGGAGCTACTAGCCACATTACCAATGATGTCAGCCGCCTGAGCAATGCAAGTGAACCAGCTGGTAAGATGAGAATTATTGTTGGCAATGGTAATAGGTTGAATGTTGAAAAAGTTGGTTGCTCAGTGGTCTCAAACATTCCAAGTAAATCAGTTCAGTTAAATGATATACTTTACTCACCTGGCATCAAAAAGAACTTACTGAGTGTTTACAAACTTGCTGATGACAACAATGCAGATATTATATTTAACAGAAATGGCTTTTCTGTGAAAGAACAGGAAACGGGAGAGACACTGTTACAAGGAGTACCAAGTAAAGGAGGCATGTTTAGAGTCTCTAAAGAAAGGGAAGATGGCAGCGTTGATCTAGTGTTTGTTGCTGAAGAAGAAGCTGATGTTTCAGCAGTATCTAGTAGTCCTAAATGTAATAGAGTATTGTGGCACTGTAGACTTGGACATCCTAGTGATAGGGTACTCAATCAAATTATTAGTGAATGTAATTTGAGAATTAGTACAAAGATCAAGGAAACCTTTTGTGAGTCATGCAAGTATGGCAAATCTCACTCTCTTCCCTTTAAATTGTCTCAATATCATGCTTCTAAACCTCTTGAGTTAATTCATACTGACCTATGGGGACCTGCACCCATAACCTCCCTAAATGGCTTTCAGTATTATGTGCTATTCCTCGATGACTTTAGTAGATATTGTTGGGTTTATCCTCTCAAAAACAAAGATGAAGCTCTCTGCATGTTCATTCAATTTAAGAACTTTGCAGAAAATCATTTTGATGCCAAAATCAAAAATGTACAGAGTGATTGGGGAGGAGAATACATGAGTTTTTCAAAGATCCTACAGGATGCTGGTATACTTTTCAGACATTCATGCCCACATACCTCTTCTCAAAATGGAAGAGCAGAACAGAAACACCGTCATATAGTGGAAATGGGGGTTACCTTACTTGCTCAAGCCAAAATGCCCTTGCACTATTGGTGGGAGGCATTTAACACAGCTGCTGGCCTGATAAATCAGCTTCCTACTGCTGTTCTGAATGGTGCCTCACCTTTTCTCAAGTTGTTTGGCAAACCACAAACCACCTGATTTACAAAGGTTGAAAGTATTTGGGTCAGCTTGTTATCCATGCCTTAGACCCTATAATAGAGGCTTATAGAGATGAAACTGGTCTGTATCTAAAGCAAGAAAGGTATATTAGGAGCATCTTGGAGAAGAGTGGCATGGAGAACTCTTCACCGACACCTACACCTATGGTTGTTAACAAGCACCTCACTAAGGACAGTGGCACACGACTCAAGGATCCCACTCGGTACCGAAAAATAATCGGGGCTCTACAATACTTAATCAACACCAGACCAGACATCATTTTCTCAGTAAATAAGCTGAGTTAGTTTCTAAGTTCACCTACCGATGTCCACTGGCAAGCTCTCAAACAATTGCTCAGATATCTCAAAGGAACAAAGGATCTAGCTTTGCATATTAAACCCATCAATCACCTTACCTTGCAGGGCTTTTCTGATGTAGATTGGGCCGTTTGTCCGGACGATCAACGCTTCACGGGTGGCTTTTGTGTCTATTTTGGTGAATCCCTGATATTGTGGTCGGCAAAGAAGCAGAAAGTCGTCACATGCTCCAGCGCCGAGTCAGAGTACAGAGCCCTTGCTGATCTAGCCTCTGAACTCGCATGGATCCAGTCATTTGTTGATGAAATCAGACTGCATCTGAGTCCAATCCTGATTGCCTAGTGCGACAACCTCTCTGTGGCAGCTCTGGCCTCCAACCCGGTGTTCCACTCATAGTCAAAACACAGAGCTTGATGTGCACTTTGTCAGAGATAAGGTTCTTCTGAATCAGCTGTTAGTTCGTTATCTTCCTTCCTCAGAACATATCGCTGATCTTTTTACAAAGGCTCTCACTCACTCGAAGTTCTGGGCTTTCCGAGACGAACTCGAAATTAGAAGACCACCTCTTCCTCGTGGCTGTTGAGACAAAGCCCAATAGTGATAGCAATAGGTTAAGAATAGAAGGCCCCATCTGATGCTAACCGTAGGCCCTGTGTACAAATAATATTTATCATGTATTGTATCTTACACGTGTAATTCGTACATACAATCTAGGGCTAGTGCCCTAGTATATAAAGCAATACAATAACAGTAGGCAGCTGCGCCACTTTTACAGAATATTATATTTTCTTCTCTTTATGTGTAGCTTGTACATTTTTTCTTTTTCATTGATGTTTAGAAATCTTTGAGTGGCAAGTTTGCTGCCAATACTACCAATTCAATTATGAAAGATTTCTTGTATCTGCTTGCAATGTGGTCAAAGAAGTTGAGCCCGTCCCTATCTGTGCAACATCTATACGGCCTTCTTACCTTTAAACTTTTGTTGGTTTCTACTTTGTACTTAGATTTCTTTGAATGTAGATAGGGAACTTTATTATCTTTATTGTGCTTCTTCTTTAGCACTGATATACTTGAGAAATTACATTCCCCCATTGGGTGCTCTATTTAATGCATGTTTGGCTTCCTTTCTTTTAGAAGTAATTCTAGAAGTACTTTCACACAAGTTAAAACAAAATTCGTCCCACATATTTACCTTAGATTGCGTGCAATCACTTTTTAGAAGTTATTTCCAAATATACTCTTAATCCGATAGTCATTTTTAACTTTACTACTTGGATCTCACAAGACCAATGGGGCTAGAGCTGAAAATTCAGGTTGGAGGGCCAGCTCTTCACGGATTCAGATGTCCATTTACCAAAAAAAATTGTTCATTTTGGCGGCCCGGCACTACAAAAAAATGGTGATTTTGTAGCGGTTATTTCTTATCATTGTAGTGGTTATTAACCGCTGTAGGAGATATTGTAGCGGTTTACTAAACCGCTGTAAAACTCACCGTGGCAACAGGTTTAGCAACGGTTTTAATGAACCGATGCGCACAAAAAAAAACCGCTACTACTTTGTAGCGTTTAATAACAGCTACAAAGTAAACGGCGAAGAATTTGTAGCGAAAATAAAACCGCTACTAATATGTAATTACGGAAAACGAATTTAAAAATATTGTAGCGCTCAACGAAACCGCTGCAAAATTAAAAATACGTGGAAAAAAAATTGTATCGGTTTTTTAACCGCTACTAATATTCAAATTGAAAATAGGTTTAGCGCCAAAATTTAAAAATTCTCGCCAAAGTTTTGCAGCGGTTCAAAACCGATACAAAATGAAATATACATAAATTTAAAAATTCCGCCTTATTTCTCTCACTAAGACCTTTGTAGCGGATATAAAACCGCTACTAAAACAAATAATTATTTTTTAAAAACATACCCTTTATTCTGAATAATGTTTTAATTATTAAAAAATTTATTACAATTATAGAAAGTAATTTATAATTTATAATAGATGAATAATTAATTAAAATGAAGTATTAATAATTAAATAACATATATTATTTGCTGCAATGATTTAAGTGCCTGAAAAGAAAAAAAAATAAAAGATTATTTCAGCAAAATCAATATTAATAAATTAAATAAACAAAATCCATAACAAATGACAATTAACATTAAATAAATACAATAAAGAGATAATGGGTTAAGAAGAATACCTATAAAAAATACTACATATCATCAGAAGCTTTCCAAACCACTCATAAATGAGTAAAGTAACCAGTGGGAGAAAAGAAAACGAGAGTAGGAAACGAAATGGGGGTGGAAAGGTATTTATAGGATGTCTGCCAGGAATTAGCAGCGGTTTGGGTCACTGTTTTTTGCAACGGTTTGTTTTGTAGCGGTTTATGTCACTGTTATTAGTAGCGGTTTATGAGTTTTTGTAGCTGTTTAAAACCGCTACTAATAAATTTTGTTGGAAAAAAAATAAAATGCTTGAAACAAATTGGATATATATTACTAACCTGAATTATTTATTCGGCGTCATTTTCCCTGACAACTGGTAAATCTTCATCTCCTTCGGGGAAGAAGTTTTCAAAATCAGTAGTATGGAATGGCTCCGCCTCATAGATAATGTGTTCATCGCTATCACCCATGTCATAAAGATCTCTAAGCTTAAGATGAACGACCATACTCCAATCTTTATGCTTCTCGTCCTCCACATAATAAACCAGTTGTGCCTTGGATGCTAGAATGTACGGCTCATCGTCTGAAGAGTCACCTGTGTGAATAAGTCTTGAAAAATTCACAGATGTGATTCTCAACTCATCAATAGTGAATCCACGAGAAGTTGTCGTATTTGCCCAAGAGCACTTGAATAATGTGATGATAAAATGCCCATGATAATTCAGTTCGATTATATCGACCAATTTCCCATAGTAAGGGACGCCACCGATATGCATGTCACTGTCACTGCTGCTCGCATAACTTCTTGTACCAAAAGTGCCAAAAACTCTAGAATTCTGGGTGAGAGAGCCTTGGTCGCATGAAATTGTGTTGAACTTGAACCCGTTAACATTGTATGCAGTAAACCGTTTCGCATACTGGAGGGGGCCCATTGCAAGGCATGTCAAATCAACTGGGTACAAGTTGTCGGCATTGCATATTCGGTGTGCAAACCAACCAGGAAATTCTCTATGCACCCTTCTATCAACCTCAACAGATGTTTGTGTTCGGATACGTACTTGACGCTTGACATAACTTCGGAACTCTCTATTATGATTAAGCATGATATAAGTCGATATATAATTTGAATTTATAAAATTACAAATTAGTGTTGATAATACTCACTGAATGAAAGGATCAACTTGACTGCAGTTAATCAGGACATGTCTGTGTGCTTGCAGGATCTCATTAGAAGTGAGGTTGAAGTATTGATGATGACTGACCAACATCATTAGGGCAATCATAAACACGAGGACGACGGTTGAAAGATGTCTCGATGTCATCAAAGTACCGTGAGCAGAAGTTTAAGACCTCATTTCCTATATAACATTATGCTATTGAACCCTCTGGTCATGCCTTATTCCTCACATATGACTTCAACTTCTCTAAAAACCTGTAATAAGTTAACAGCATGAAGATTAGTAGTGACATTTCGATGTGTGTGTAAATAATGCATGCGATACAATTTTTAGCCACATTTACCTTTCCATGGGATACATCCAATGATATTGAACTGACCCACCGAGTTTTGCCTCTTCAACAAAGTGAACGGTGAGATGGACCATGACAGTGAAAAACGAGGGAGGGAAGATCATCTCCAAATGGCATAATGTGAGAACAATTTGCTTTTGCAGTTGATCCAACTCGTCAGGGACAAGAACCTTCGCACACAACTTCCTGAAGAATGAACAAAGATGCACCAACACCATCGACACATCGAGAGGCAGTGTGTTTTTTAGTGCCAACGATAGTAACTGTTGCATAATGATGTGCGAGTCATGGCTCATTAATCTGACTACCCTTCGAGGCTGCAAATCTATGCACCGTGATATGTTGCTTGAATATCCATCAGGAACCTTAATTTTCTTCAACGTCGAGAGGAATATATCCTTGTTTGGCTTCGTTAAGGTAAATTTTGCTGGTTGAAACCTGTCATTGTCGTCTGGCCAAGCATCCTGACAAATTCCCATGGACTGTAAATCTTTCCTAGCTCGGAGATGATCTTTCGACTTCCTAGATTCGTTCAACAAAGTGAAAAGAATATTATCACACACATTCTTTTCGAAGTGCATCACATCAGCAAAGTTAAACCCATTTTACTTATTATTTTCTTCGCATCATAAAAAGAAGTAGGAATCGCTGCATCTGGGAATGCATCGACTAACAGTTCTAATATCATCAACATTCCCTTATCAGATATACCACATAAACACTTAATGTGATACAATTTAATTAAAAAAGATAATTTTGAGTATTTCACACACCCGGGATACAGAGCTTTATCGGCTTCAGCCATAAGTTCAAAAAAAGTACGAGCTTCCTCCTTCCTCATGTACTGAGGTTCTGGATCTTGCACTACATCTAGGATTACATCATCATGAACCCCAAATGCATCACGAAGTGCATCATTAATGGGATCCTCCCCACTACGATATTCTTGCACTCCTATTTGTGAGATTCCAGGACTAGATTCTCTAACTACATTATCATTTTCTCCATGGTATACCCAGTACTTATAAGTTTGAGGGAACGGCTTAAATATTAAGTGCTCCCTAACAATATCTTTAACATGCCACTTTTTAAAATTACATTTAGCATAAGGACAAGAAATCTTACCGTTAACCTTGCCGTGTCTGTCAGCAAAATCCAGAAAGTGGTTCAACCAGGCCAAATATCGAGGAGATGTATGAGGAAGCTTGATCCATGATTTATCCATTGCATACAATTAAAAGAGCACAATAACAATGATATCAGAAGTGTAATCAGAGAATAAAGTGAGAAAGTATGAGTTTCTAGTCGAAATAAGTCTTATGTAGAAAGTTACCAACGGTCGTTTTTTAGTAGCGTTTTTGAATTGCTGTCAAAACCGCTGCAAAAATTAACGGTTGGATATTTTTGTAGCTGTTTTACAACAGCTGCAAATTTGAAAATTAGTGGTGGATCGTGCTGACCCTTTGGACGATCATCTGTCCAAGGAGGCTGGGGATCAGGCTGAGCTGGTGGTGGCGCGAAGATTGGCAAGACCGTCGGCGGGAGCTGCGGAGGAACGACGCCAGGCTGAACCTGGTGAAATGCCATCTAGAGCATGGAGTTGGCAACCTGCCTCCACATCTCCAATTGGGCCTGCATCTGCGCCTGCATCTGCGCTTGTGTCTGAACATGGGCCTGCACCTGGGCCTCGACCCATGCCTCTAGGCGTCCACTCGAGCGTCGACCTGCTCTAGGACCTCCTCTCTCAGCTCAGCGCGTAGAGACTCTCGGTCCACATTAGAATCACCGTGCCTCCTGGGTCCCGATGTGGTCGCCTAGGACGCAGCAGCAGAAGATGAAGTCCCAGCTTCATATCTACTACTCCCGAAGACTCTAGTCCTCGTCGCCCCAAAACCGAAGCCTGGAAGTCGGCCAGGATGCTGATCACGCCCTTCCATCGCCGTCTTCAGTGAGAAAGTGGGGTCTAAGGGTGACCCCTGCGACTCCCTGAGCTTAGCGTCAGTTCACTGAATACGCTCCTGAAATAGAAAACATGCAAATGATATTAAATAATTATATAAAATACAATAAATATTAAATACTTATAGAAAATACAAAATATACTTACAATAATCTGCTCAGTCTCCTCAGATAATGGAGTCCCGTTATTGTGCCTGTGGGTGGCCACATACATATCTCCATTTGTGGCCCTCCGACCCTCCCTCCTCGCTGCGTCGTCCTAAATAAACATAATATAACAATTTTAATAACAATTAACAATTAAAAAACAACTAAAAAACAATTAACAATTTTAATAACAATTAATTTTAGATTTACCATCTCAACATAAGTGCAGGAGAATGGCTTCGATCCTGCAGTATGGTGGATCATCTGGCGTGCGCGGCTCTGTGCAGCTCGCTTGGAGATAGTCATACTGCCCGGTGACCTCCCCCACCGGACAAATCTTGCCCAGCTTTCGGGCTGGACCGAGTCAGGCACGTCTTCTGCCACCTCCTGCGTAGTCCGTGTGCCATCCCGGTTCTTTGAGTGGTACAGTCGATTTCACCTATTCTTCCACCCCTCTCCCATCTTCGAGATGGAGTAGTCCTTGTGTGCATCATGCACAGAAAATTTATTCTGCAAAAAAACATATCAAAGTTAGTCAGTATTTTAAAAAAACATAATTATAACTTAATTTAAAGAAATATCTTAAAATTATACCTTAACTTTATTCTCCCAAACCCAATCCTTGTCTTCTTTCCACACCCTCTTCCATGTCTTGGCGCTGATGTCAAACTGGCCGTAGTTCCCTCCTTGCTCCGACAGGTAACGGTGGTATAGCTAACCGGCCTTCCCGATCAGTTGCCATGTCAGCTCATTCCAGGGTACCACTATCCGGTGGCCAGCATCGAGCTAAGAAACATCACTCAATGCTAGCTTCCTCTTCTGCAACTGCCCTGTCGGATCTGCACATTTCAATTAAACATTAACAATATAAATTAAATTAATTCATCAATTTTAATACAAAATATAAATCTAAATCACTTACCCTGAATGTTCACTTCAAAGCTAGTGGACCGTGAAGCAGAAGGTCTCTTCCTTGGTGATATCCTCATCCTCGAAGTTCTTAGCCGCCTCAACTGAGATATCTAGAAGATCAAAATCTTCGAAACTGAGATATGTGTTGTCAGGATTGGCCTCAACATCGCCAGCATCCAAAAACTCCTGCTCCTCAGGATTGGCCTCAGCTTCACTTCGTTCCGGGATGTCCTCATGCGGTATCATAAGCTCCTTACCGGGCTTGCGTGTAGGATCAGGACTAGACATCTTTAATAAAATAAAAAAACATTAAAATAAAGTAAAAACATAAAAACATAAAAAAAATTTAAAAAAATTTAAAAAAAAATATAAAATAAAAAAAATTAATACCTTTTTAGCTCAAGAATAGACTGATCTCTCTCTATTTTACTTTCTGAAACTCTTTCGATGTGACGTTTTTGAGAAACTGGAGGTTGAATATATAAAGCGAGTAGTTAGCAGTGATTTTACACAAACCGCTACAACTTAGTAGCGTTTCTAGAAAAATCGCTGCAAAATAAGATCACTTCTCGGAAAACACACAAATTAGTAGCGGTTTTACAAAAACCGCTGCTAAATTGGAGGGAAATCCGTGACGTTTCAATTTTGCATCGATTTATTTTGTAGCTGTTACAAAAACCGCTACAAAGTTGTGACCCTTCGTATTTTGCAGCGCTTTTTTTCAAAAAACCGCTGCAAATTTATGCTACAATTTTGGCGGGTCATTCATGCCACATTTTATCGCAGTTTTGAACCGCTACTAAATAGCCATCGTGGCAAACGCTTATTTTCCATGGAAAATTAGTTTAAAACCGTTACAAGTTATAGATTTTGTTGCGGTTTTTGAAACCGCTACAAATGCCCCGTTTTTTTGTAGTGTGGCCCATGAAGAAACGGGCTGAGGGCCAACCCGCGAGCCTAGAGCCTGTCTCACATATAATCACCTTGACCATGCCAAAACTTATAAAATCAAGGAAAACACCCTGACCATGCTAAAACTTACAAAATCAAGGAAAACAGGAGAAAAGGAGCTAATTTCCTAAAAGTGACATTAATTAACATATCCAACTATAAAAACCATCCTCACAAGCACAACAATAGAGATCAAAGTAAATTAGGAAGCAGAGAAACAGAGATCAAAGTAACTTAGGAAATAGAGGAAATAAGAAAGGCAAGGGCTTGAACAAACAAAACTTGCTGAAAAAGAGCTAAGAGCTTGCTACATCAAAGCTTGCTTGTTACTGCTACTTTAGCCTATGATTTTTCTAGGTGATGGTTAGCAGTCAAAGTCGACTGGGACAATTAGGGTCTGACCCTTAAGAACATAATGAAACGAAAAGGAAGATGAGGGCAAGCAACGAGGCCTCCAAAAACTAGATCTGTAGTGAACCAGAGGGAGAAGTGGGAGGAAGGAGGGGAAGAAGCATGAGAAGCTGCAGTTGGCATAGATGTTGAGCTGCTGACCACTGAAGGAGAAGAACTATCGGACCGTTCCACTCCGGTGAAAGAAGCTTCTCCACCTTCAAAGAAAAGGGCAACAGTGGGGGTGTGCCATGTTGGCCGTGCTCGTGGGATGGCGAAGAGTTTGAAGAGAGATGGAAAGAGGAGTAGTCGGACTGAGGGACAAAGCCAGAGGGAGTGCAGTGACGGTTTGAGGGATTAGGCAAGGGACTAAGGGAGTGGTCAAGTCAAGTGGAGTGACCGAAGGAAAGAGCTATGAGCTAGGAGAGTAGGAGAAAATAGGAGTAAGGGAGTGTCAGTGACTCAGTGTGTGAGTGTGATTACTACGTGATGGAGGAGGAGACGTAGGTTTTGACTTGTGGGTTTGAATTTTCACATGTGTTTTGTCTTTTTATATTAATAATAAATAATTAAAATATACATATTTTAATGGGTCTAAATGGACTGGCCCTTAGTCTTACTGGGTTGGCTTTTTAAGCATTCGGCTCATTAGGGCTAGCCCTTTTAAACACGTTTTCTTCTAAGAGTTCAAATTTACAAGGTTTAATAGGGCCAATCCTGCAGGCTTGGCCCATTAAATGGGACACGAATAATATTAAGGATTACGATTTAGGATCACCATAAATTCATTAAATTCATGTAGATATTATAAATTATGACCGATGCTTTGTGAGTGACTTATTTAATACCATTTTATTAATTAAACTGGTTACTCTTGCAAATATATATATAATTCTTTTTTTTTTTTGCCAAAATATATATATATATAATTCCCTGGTTGTATGTAGGGCTGCACATTGGACGGACTGGACCAGACTAGGACTCAACTCGAAATCTGGTCTGTTTTTTGGTCGAGCTGGGTTAGGTAGTCCATAGTCTGGTCCACCAGTCCAGTGGACCAATGATCGCGCTGGACTGGACTATGGTCCACTGGACTCGTGGACCAGTCCAAGCAGTCCAGGTCCCAATATCCCTTTTTTGTTTTTTTTTTTTGCATTTATTTCAATGGTAGATACAAACATACCCTCACTCATATTAAAAATCATCATAAAACTTTAACATCCATAACAAACATCCAAGGTACAATACATAATCATAATTCCACAACAATGTTCAACAACTAATAAAAACAAGAATAAAACTCCAAGTCATCTTAACATACAGTATAGGATACAAGTGAACAATGAAGGAATCAAATCAAGTTTCCAAAATATTAAGCATCAGTCAATCTTCATTCCTTGATCTCCTCCCCCATCAGTTATGCTAGCTCCATCTTAAAAAAAAATCATAAAAAGGTAATTAGTTACATGGTGTAATTGATTAACAAATGCAAATTCGATTTGCCAATATAACCTGAAAGCACATTGTCAATCTCTTGGAAGTTGTCAAATTCATTCAATTTTGAGATCAATTATGGGAGAGATTTAAAGTAGCCAATTTTGGGCACAAATGAGTGCTTCAGTCATTATAGGAGATAACTCGTATAATCATCAACAATACGTCACCCAATGCTAAAAGCTGATTTAGATGTCATTGTAGATACCGGTACAGCCATTACATCACGTGCTATCAGAGAAAGCACTCTATACTTGGAAGAATTAATCTTCCACCATGCCAATATATCAAAGTTTTCATCATCAATAGTAATGTCTTCAGTGAATTAGCTGAGAGGTATCTATCCAACTTTGATTGAGTATCTACTAATGTGTGCTTTTCTTTTTGGGATGCCAACCATCTATGCCCAAGGTCTTTTTTACCTTCACTAGCACTTGAAGTGTTGGAACTGCTAGAAGAAATGGAAGTAATTGAGCTAGCCCGACCATTTGGTCTGATCCAGTTGGTTATTCGAGCTTACTTTTTATTGAACTGATCTGAATCGGATCAACTCAAATTTGATTGAGTTGAATTGGATTAATAGACTTTTGCATCCTCACTTGTATGTATGCAATTATAAAGTATATTTTGATGCGTCACTATTAAGTAAATGTCAAAGATATGTTAATTTGTTTCACGCGAAGTCTTAGCAATTAGCAGGGCATATTGGGGGCCAAAAAAAAAAAAAAGCAATTAGCAGAGCACATAGAAAGCTGTGTAGGCAACAGAGTTTGCTGTGCCAGCAGCCCTGGCGCTATGAGATTAGCTGTTCCCTACTGTAATGGAGCTTGCAGCAAAAGGCCTGTTTGGCCAGGCGTTTGGGAGAGGAGAATGCGCAGCTAAAAAAAATGTTGGTGGTTGGCTCCCAAAAGTAGCTTCAAGCTCTCACGGTGAGGAGAGGATCTAATGTCAGGGGGCATTAATAAGGCATTGAACCAAATATCTACCTGACGCCTATCCTCTCCTCTCTCACGCGTTGTCCTCTTCTTCCGTAGCCGGTCTTCTCCTCTCCAGATCGATGGCTCTCCCTTCGCTCATCGGTTGAAATCTGGTCTGTCTCCGGTCTCTCACTTCTCTCCAGCTGAGCGTCGTGTCTCATCGGTTGAAATCGGGTTCCTTTTGGCCGACCATCGATCATCATCTCATCTCCGGTTTCTTGTGGTTGCTTAGCTTGAAATCTCGATTTCGTCAGCGATCTGATTGCTCAGTGGATCTAGTCTACAAATCGTCGGATTTTTCACCTAGTCAGAGGTAAACCTCTTTTTACTCCGACATAGATCCTGTGAAGTCTTGTTGGTCTCTGTTTTTTTTCTTTTGAAAACTTCGGGCGCAATGATTCCTGCAATGACGGAAACAGCCGGTTCGATCACAGATCCGGGTCGGATCTTGTCGCTACCCCCTTGAAGAACCCGTGCTCTTTTTTTTTTTCTTTTTTTTCAAGTGCTGTCTTGTGAAATGGACAGCCTGGAAGGATTCAAACCCCAACCCCACTGGCACGCAGTCACGCACCATTAGAGCAACCTTGGTTTTTCTTTTTCTTGCAGCCATTGCCAAGCATCTTTCCTTCACTTTCCTCTTCTTTTTCCCCCAACATCCCACTACTCCTTCATTCCTCTCGGGTAATTTCACCAAGTTTTCTTGCTTTGGATTCTGTCATCATCATTTGGTTTTCTGTTATACGGATTATTGCTGCTCGATTGCCGTCTTTTCTTTTTACTTTATTGGCATTGTTCGTTCGTGCACTTGCTTTCCTTATTATTTTACTCGGATCATTCCCGTTATTGGATCCTCCATTGTTTCTGCGATTTCTCCTTATTACCTTTCTTCTTATTCCTTCTTCAATCTTTGGTATTTATTTATTTTGATTATTACCAGATATTTTATGCGCCAAATTCTATTGTTTGGCTTGTTAAAACATTTTTATGTTGTCCTTCTGAGGAAGTGGAAGAAAAACACAGATAAAATGAATTTGTGGACTCTTCATAATTTTGTTTTAGTTGATTATTTAAAAAAACAATTTTTATATATTCGTTTATTAATAGAATAGGTTAGCGTATGAATCAATTTTATAACAAAAGTTGGCAAAAAAAAATTATGACAAAACACAGATAAAAATAAGCTGGGTTGTGTCCTGGGCTTCATATTACAACAAAACTAACCACTTACTGAGTTACTGTGACTGTTTAAGCAAAATTATATAATTATTTAATTTGATTAATACCAGATATTTTATGTGCGAAATTTTATTGTTAATGATTACATAATTTTTTTTCAAAATAAAATTCTAATATCCAATTATCCAACTATGGTTAAACAATAATTTGATTATGCTTAATTGTCTATCTTTTGGATTATTTTCCTTTTAGAAGAAGGGAGGAAAGGGGGGGGGAATTGTCAAGAATCTAGTATCTTGATTATTCTGATTATCCTTGATTTTATAGGAATCATGTGGACTTGTTTTTTATATATGTTTTTTTAGTGAGATTATATATAGTGTATATATTGTTGATTTGAGGGTTTGGGCACATATATTTCAGGGATGTGATGGCATCTGGGGAGGATATGCTTGCACGGTCTTCTACCGAGACCCAAACACTAGGAGAATCCCACGAGGATGTGTATCAACCCACCATGGACTTAAATGAAGGGTCAGGGGACAATGAAAAAGAGCTTGCAGTTGTTTCTAGTGCAAGAGTCACGAATGAGTTTGAAGGTGTGACTTTAAGAACAAACAATTCGAACATTGCACCTAGTGGACCCAGTGGCTCAAGAAGCTATGGCAAGAGGAAGAGGGGCAAAGTATCTGATAGGAACAAAAAGCAAAAAATTTCGGCCTCACAAATAGCAGATGCGTTCACTGTGGTAGCTACTGCATTTGAGAATACAACAGAGGCAATAAAGATATTGACAGCATCTGGTGCAAGGGTCACGAATGAGTTTGAAGGAGTGACTTTAAGAGCAAATAATCCAAACACTGCACCCAGTGGACCAAGTGGTTCAGGAAGCCATGGCAAGAGGAAAAGGGGCAAAGGGTCAGATGGGAACAAAAAGCAAAAAATTCCAGTCTCACAAAAAATAGTAGATGGGATCAGTAGGATAGCTACTGCATCTGAGATTGCAGCCGAGGCAGTAAAGAAAATGAAAGATAATTTAGACTGGGTTCGCCAGACACCAGCTACTGAGCTTGTCGCCGAACTGTTAAGCATTGAGGAAATTGCGGGTGACCGTGGTCTTTGTGTCCGATGCTGTAATCTTTTGGCGTACAAGCCTTTCAGGGAAATATTTACTGCACTAAGAGACTACAGGCAGATATTAGTAGGGTGGTTGCGTTACAGTGCTTACAACCCACCGCCATATGTGAAATGGCCACATCTATGAACTGTATTTTTGGAGTATTTTAGGAAACTTTGCGACTTAACTATTTGTAACTAAATCTGCGTTTGTATGTTTCTTTGTAGAATGTTTAACGGTGTGTTTGCAAGTTCTAGAGGGAAGTAGTATTTATTTGTTAGTTAATATAGCTTTTCTAACTTCTCATAGGTTATATGTTCTATGGTGTGAATTATATTTGATCATCTAACTTTTACTCTAACTGCATTTTTCGTAAGTCATTAGATCAAAAAGTTATTTTTGACGCTGCAAATCCAAACAGGTCCATTTAGTGTCATGCCCAGTCTCAACAACCAAGGACAATGGTGATTTTCCTTAGTTATTCGGATAATAGGCCACATCTTTATCTACTTCAAATGAGACGAACACCCTCAAGATGGTGTGCCCTCGCAGCCTCATGCAATGCCTTACATCCTCCCCGGGTGACCTGGTCCATAATGTCTGATAATATGCATTACATCCTCCGAAGCTAATTCCTGTGAGGAAATTAGACACGTAGCGCTCTCTCTCTCTCTCTCTCTCTCTCTCTCTACATATATATATATTTCAAACCCTCGATTCTCTGTTCCATTAGACCAGCTATTCTGTGATCAAATGCTGTTGAATTGTATTGCTCTCAAGTAGAAGGAGGCCTTCCTTTAAAAACAGTTTAGCTACGAAGTTTCATGCAATCTCAAGCGAAAAATGATATTTGCTGTCTCTGTTTCACTGTACTTTTTCTGTAGTAAAATGAATCTTCTTCTGTGAAAGTATATAGTCCCTCCCGCCCAGTACATAATAAGAGTCACTTTTTAGAAAAATTATTTGGTCCATAGCGCAAATCACTTGAAAAGTGATTAATACTTAAATGTGGTATTTTATATTTTCCATTCTCATTCAAAACTTCATTAGCCATGGATAAAGTTGAAAATTTTTCGGTTTAAACATATTTAATGAATCAATTGTCTTTTTTTTTTTTTTTTGTTCTAGTGAATTAGTTGTAATGAATTATCTTGTGGATCAGAGGGAATATATCAAGTATTATTTAATGAGGTGCATTATGCTTTGGGTTCAGCATAACAACCGTGTTTAATGGTGTGCTGATCAGAGATGAAATAGAGGACAACATAAACTCTGTTTCAGATTTTATGACAAGATTTTATGAAGACTTGGGAAGGAAGGAAATGTCCATTGCGTTGCAATCGTGGTAACATACAATTTTTTTTCAGTTAAAGCATATTTATCCTCTTGTAAGAGCTAATCACATTTGAGATACTGTATCTCCCAAAAGAAATTTAAATCTTAATTTACCACATTATGATAAATTAACCCTTTCTGTTTGGTTTAAATGCATTATTTTCAAAATACAGAACAAAGCTTAATACTGACATCGACCCATGACGTGAAAACTAAACAGACTCGTCCAAGACTTTTAAAAAGCTCATGCTTTTTAATGTCATGTTTAGTACGTTGGAATTGGGGCTCATGAAAATGGAAATGGAATTCATTTACATGCTTTATATGTATTTGATACAAAGAATTGATCATAGAAATCATTTTGACTAAAATTGATGGAAATGACTTCCATCAAAATAGTTTGGACTTGTAATTTTAATACATTAATGCCACTTTTTTGTTTTGGTCAAAGTTTTAGAGAGATTTTAATTTTTTTTAATTTAAAAGAGCATTTTGACATTTTCATATAAGAAATTATATTCCATTTCCATAATATATCAAACACACTTTTAAATTCCATAATCATCTCCATATTCATATCCATTTCCATTTCTATTAAAATCAATTCCAATGTATCAAATGGCCCTCAAAGTGAGTCTTGTTCGACCAAGAAAAAAAAAGGGTGAGTCTTATGATTCTCTCAATTTTTTTCTTAGAATATGATTTCCACCCTTAAGTTAAATAATGAAAGTTTGAGATTTAATATTTTATATAACTCTTAATATAAAATTTTTGCAAATTAAAATTTTGTTATTTTGTCCGTATTGCAGTCATGAACTATAAGACCGTATTTTAACAATCTAAATTATTTATTTATGTTTATAATAAAAATTTTATAAAACAATAACTATGAACCATCCTCTTTTTTTTTTTTTCCTAAATCTAAGGATGGATATGAGATTTTAAGAAAAGAAGAAAAAAAGGAGAGATAACCCAAACCCTGCGTCCAATATGATGAAAGCCGAGGGATTTTCTCGCATGAAAATTCCTCGAAATGACCGAAGCACTAAGAAAAGGAAATGTCGGTTGCACTGCTATGAAATTCAGTTTCTTTTTTTCAGTAAATAACTGATAACATTCACTACTTAAAATATTACGAAGTTCCGTTAATTTAGGTAGAGGTTGATCTATGGTGCAAAAGGGTGATTTGCTGAACGATCAGCACAATGCATATTGCGGAGAAGTATTATCTGCTAGTCTCATCGATGACAGCAAAGAAAGGTTGACCACAGTCGCAGCCATGCAGGACCAAGTTGATGGCCGCTAAGTCAGAATATATCACTACACGTTAATATCCTCTAGACCAGCATGTACGTAGACCATTCAAATGTGGAGGCATAATAAGACAAGTCATATGCAGTATTTACAAACTCGAATAACACTTTTTTTTTTCTGATCAAGAAAAATTGATTCATGTGTTCATCGTTTGATTCATTTAGCTTACAAGATAATGATGCCAAATAATCAATTTAAGTCTTCGTTTGGAATGGCGATTGGAATGGGGAAAAAAAGGCTTTTTAATTGTGATTTATTTACTTTGTATATATGCATATGAGATGAGTTTTGTCTTAATTTATTAATATATATGTGCTTATAATATGCAACTTCAAACAAGTATTAAGAACTTGATTCAACCAATCAAATATGTTTGGGTAAATTTTTATCACCCAAGGAAAAATACTATGAAATTGTGTGTTTTAATTTTTCAAAAAAAATATTAAAAAAATTGTATCGTTTCATGATTATAGAAGTAAGATATTAAAATATGTAAAGAAAATGTGTGTTGGTTGATTTAAAATATCATTTTTAATCATTATCTCCATTGATGATAATCCACTTTAAATATACGTAATCAACATGCATAGTTTATGAAACAGGGGGAAAAAAGATAGGAATCCACAAGGGGTAAGAAAAGATTTTTAATTGTGATTTATTTACTTTGTATATATGCATGTGGGATGAGTTTTGTCTTAATTTATCTATATGTGCTTATAATACGCAACTTCAAGCAAGTATTAAGAACTTGATTCAACCAATCAAATATGTTTGGGTGAATTTTTATCACCCAAGGAAAAATACTATGAAATTGTGTGTTTTAATTCTTTTTAAAAAAATTGTATTGTTTCATGATTATAGTAGTGAGATATTAAAATATGTAAAGAAAATGTGTGTTATCATTATCTCCATTGATGACAATCCACTTTTAATCTATGTAATCAACATAGATAGTTTATGGAACAAAATCATTAAAAAAAAATCTTCAATGTATTAAAACGTGATTGAACAAAGTGAATCGATGTATAACTCTACTTTTTTTTTCTTTAATTCGATAATTTTTTGGTTATGTAGGCTTGTGCAATTTGTCAGTATATGAAAAACATAGTTGTTTGGTCTTTTGTTTCCTGTTGAACTGACTGTTCTTTTATACCAATGAATAGATTAGCCTTTCAACCATTTTGAGTGAAATGGCCTTGAGAAAATGAAATGACGGATCTAAAATTCAATTATTTGAAATCTCTGAGTGCCAAGTTTAATTGCTGATGCTATTGGCCTTGAGATTAGCCTTTCTTGTGTATGCTTGTTTATACATGTAGTAAAAGAAGTTAAGTACGTTATTATTAGATATCCGAG